>QKMV01003415.1:1304-11502 GCA_003287335.1 Lednia tumana
TGTACTGCATATGTACTGCGTCATCGAATGTACCAATATATATAAATATGTATTGTTTTGTGTATGCCATGAGCAATGTGACAAAAAATATGTTACGTACGCTTTATATTTGTTCTCCATTTTCCTCATTTAATAAACTTCAAGCAATGTGATGTTTTTTTCCCTAGTAAGTGCCGGCTTACTTATTCCTGAAATAAAGAACAGGAGAATGTTTTTAAAATTTTACGTTTCAAGTTCCTAAAATTCAATAACATCTAATTACTCCAATAAACAACATGCCAAACAAATTTTCCTTGTATATTTTTCTTTGTCATAATCCTCATTTATACTATAAGTTTGTTTCTTATTTTGCGTTGACTAAATTCTTGTCTCAAGTAAGAACCATCCTCATGCGCATTTTTGCATATTTTTCATCGGCGTGGGTTTTCTACATGGCTTGAATATTATTTACACAGCTAGAAAACTGTTTGATATAAGCTTCTGCTCATATTTCTCAGTTTATCAATGTTGTTATGAGTGGCACAGCCAGCGCTGCCTGTAATGCTGAAAAGCACAATGCAAAATATGTCAACGCATATCAAATACTACACAATAACAACCTCATTACAAAAAGTATAAATTCGATGCCGACATCAATTGAATAGCAAGCTATCGAACTACTCTCTTTTGAGTTACATTTTTGGTCTCGACTTTGAATACGGCACCTCGTTGCATGAAACCTTTGTAGTCCTTCGCCGCGTCACTGTCACCACCACTCTGTCACCGCACGCAGAATGCCACATCGTTAGAATTGAGCTAAGGCCACACAACGAGAGCGTTGAGCTACTTTGATGTACGTCTTGAAGACTACGTCCTGCATAACGATGTCAGTATTACACAGTAAGAAATCCTCAAAATGCATGGGAAGGGTCTTGTACTAATATGTAACATCCTATATTAGCATCGAGGATTAATTAGTACGCATCATAAGTATTTACCTCAATTACGCTCACAGTGAAATTGCTTGCAATTCACGACAAACAACCCGGCACCAAAATAAAGCTTAAATTCAGGTTAATTACATTAACATTCTGTCATGTGAGATCAGTGTTCTCTTGGAACGGTGAACGAAGTCTTCTGGCATCGAGGCACGAAGAGAGTTGTTGTTAGCAGTGCGGCTTCTACGACGCCTTCATCATCCCTATGGGATTTATAACCCAGCAACCCGCGTCTCTGTAGACAGTATATGCTTGCGCTAAAACCGCAGATCACATCAACCGTAGATATAAAACCTTACTGATATGTTGATAGAGGTTCGTATTCGTACATTCAAATCCTGACAGGACTGCTGTCGTCTATGACATTTCGAAATCAAAAACATGTTGGTACCTTCCAATCTAGATAATTGATATCAAGCTAGACAAAAGAATATTTCAGTAACCGCCATTAGAAAAATTTGTTTATTTTGGTTTGTTTTAAGAAAAGAAAAGTGCCCAGAATGGAATGGAAAGCAAGAATGAATCCAGTTTGACAAGATGGCCGATTCTAAATGATAAAAATACCTTTTCTCGCGTCGTTTTTGTAGTGGTGAATTTGTTGTAACTCCACCCAAGATTGAAAGTCTTAGGCGCAAAAGTGATACCGACTGATAAAATTTTAATTTATATTCTCGGGTGATAAGTTCGGGTCTCGATTTCAATTCGCCAAGTCATGTATACTTGATGAAATTGAGTGACTGCGTCATGCTATAAGGGTGCATTTTTTTCTTAGAAAATTGATTGACATGTTTTAAATTGGCAGAACTTGAGCAGAACGAAGCTTCGAGTCTAAGATACAGGTGAAAAGCACCACAAATGTAAAACAGCCTGTTGATTTGAATGCGTCAAGGGAAGCCCTATTTGTGTAATAAAATCGATTCCAAGCAACAGGATTTTTTTAGTCACTTTCTAAAACCGCTTCTATTCAGATTGAGGTTATCACATGAAACATGCACTGTGGTATGAATGGCTCGTGTTTTGCTCTGCCGCTCCTCGGTAATTGTGTTTCGAGTCAAGCTAAAGTTTGCTCTTAAATATTTCCTCAGGTTTCTGACAAGATATTATAATTGTTATGCCCCATGCGTCTTTCGCTTGATTACTATAGCATTTTTTTGTAAATGTATGCCCGGAATAAATTTTTCGTACAATGACAAAATGCGTAGTTGTTGTACCGAACTTCAAAAGCAATTAAAATTAATTAGGTACCTTATTGCTAATTTTCAAAAACAAAACGACTCAACTACATCTTACAAATTACACTCAAGGGATTGAACACCTACATCAATTTGAGAAATGCCAAGACATTACAAACGAAAAGGGATTTCCTCAGGCGATGTGAATAAAAATATGTCTTGTCAGACACATTTCTCTGCTAATGTGAGATATGATTTTAATAACAATTCAGACAATTTCTACTGTGCAAAAAAGTTCGAGAATGTTTTTGAGAGGATAATACATATGCCGAGTATCCGATTCGCATTGAATCAGAACTTATCGAAAACAGGCTCAGTTTCTTCGTTTCTCGTTTCATATGTTTTACCAAGTGCGTAATACATTCTTCATAGGGTTTCTTGTATCTCAGGAACAAATAAAAATATTTAAAAACGCTGCACGCTGAGGTTTGGTGATCCATGTCAAATTCAAAACATCCCATAGCTTCCGTGACGTATGAGCCGGGAAATACATTTTCTGATCTTAAAACTATTTGTGAATGATCTATCTTGTTTCCCGTACATTAGATCAATTCTTATATCACAAGGGTATCTTTTTGGACTTTTGGAAAGTCATTCTAACTTTAAAACCATCTGTTTTCAGGATTGCTGTAACAAATGTGCTTTGGTTATAATTTATAATAATGGCTCACAGGCCAAGGATAAGTGGGCAAAAGTTTGTAACTATCAGCCGATAAAAATTAAGCGTTCAAAATGTCACCCAATTCGGGTTATTTCATTACCAAAAGTGCGCGTCTGGGCAGTTGACAATTTGTAAATGACGCACGCAGCTGTAGTGGGACTACTATCCAGGCTATCACAACATACTCTCACTTTCACAGTTCTCACACCAGAAACCACTTCCAAACGACAAACTTACTTGTATAGCTAATGATATAATAGTATCCTGGCCAATCCAAAACTAAGTTTAGAAAATCGACCCGATTTTATTGAGATCTCACGGAAAGAAATATCCATCGCTGAGAGTAACATTTAAATTTGATCTCGTACATTTAATTTAAATTTGATCTCTTACAAGATCAATTTACAATTCTTTGAGATATCATTTTTCGACAATAGGAAAGATTTCAAAAAAACTGCTTGCGAAACTGGGAATACTGCTAAGAAATCCACTAAAATTATTGGACTTCTTTGCAGTCTCACCCAGTTTGGTAAACTTTTTTTTTTTAACTAGGGCTAAGATTAGGAAGTAGACATGTGTCTACAGAAATGTAATATAAAAGTTTAATTGTTCTATATTTATTTCTTGACTGGAAAAGCAAAGAAAAGATTGGAAAAGCGTTCAGTGAACAGAATATTTGTATTAGATGAAGATACTTCTAAAAATAAAGCGACAAACATACACCAAGTAATTACGAATTATTCCCCTCGATTCTTTTAAGTTGCTTACGTTGCTATGAAACTTGAATGTAGCATTTCCCAGACGAAACGCAAAGCCCTTTCCCGGGTGGTGATCGGAAAATGATCATGAGTACATTTTCCAGCCCTCGACGAGTAGACAATTTTACATCGTTGGAGAATAAAATCGGTTCACACTGTGCAGAGTGAAGAGACTCCATGATAATTAACGTGGGCATTAATTCAGAAGTACGTTTAGTTCAGGATATCTGCTTCAGTTCATAGTACCGAACATGGTATGGCAGACTATCAGTTATATCCTGTAACGTCTCAGGCATGTAAGCCTAGTTTTATCTTCGCTAGGATCACGTAGAACTCGAGCAGGTATATGATAGTAAATACCCACTACTATATAGTTTGGAATTGCCTACATTGTGTATATTATAGGTGTACCTATGTGTGTATCTATGACTTTAGTGCCCAGATAAGAACGCGGCGCATGCGAAAATGATGGCAAGTATAATTAATGGGGATGTACTCCGGAAAGCATTTTAATTACAAGCCGCTGACCCCGACAAACGCGAGGAGAACTGTAGACTTTACTCGACGGATTATAAGTTTTAATCAACGGGTTAGAATACGTTATTTATTGAAAGATAAGAAGTGCTTAGATCAAAAACAAGCATCTTTAACGGATTATGTTTTAAATAATATATTCGTATGAAAGTTTACTAAGGGCCAGTTTTGCAACATTTCTTAACTTCGAGTTAATCGCAATTCTTAGGATTAAATTGGTATCGCCATGGCAACAGCCAATCACATGCATGGAATTAATTTTGTTCCTGATGATTACCTATTAACTCGAGGTTAAGAAAAGTCGTAAAACTGGCTATAAAGCTGGAATTCTTCTTTTTTTTCATTAGACTTCTTGACAAGACCTTACTTTTTTACCAATGTGTATTTTCTAACATACAAGGGCTTCGCCGTAAAGCTTTGTATAAACGCGTTGCTGGAAGAGCGTAACGTATTCTTACAAAACTTCAAAAGATAAACACCCCTTAAAAAATATGTATAACAAAACGATTTCTGCCTTTGTATTTAAATGACAGGTGGATTTTTCCAGTCGCCCAGTTATTTTTAATTCAACAATTTGATTGGTTGCTATGAAACTTGCATTCAGCTGGAGTAGGCAAGAAACGGGAAATGTTAATAAAAAAAAGCCTACAAAATATTGAATTAATAAAGACAAACATTTCAGATCACGCTGAAAATTTTAGACAATCTTTTTCAAAACATATTAAACAGTCTTGGAAAGTTTCCTCAATACAATGCAGAACTTTGGCGTTTAGCGTGTTCCATTAATTCCATCAACTCTAAAAATAACACAAAAACATGATTTCCAAGAAAACAAATCAACCAATTGCACTCAAAATTGTATCAAATTACGTTGAAACCTAAAAAAGATGTACTGCAAATTTTATTGCACAGCGGTTATAACACAGCGGTTTGGCATACAGACCGCAAACTACTTGGCGAAAAAGTCGATAAATTTATGAAAATTTACTGACATGCGAATTTCTGGCGAAAATATTTTATGGACTGCGCTCAAAAAGTTAGCAGGTCTAAGTTCAAAGAAAACGAAAGTTCCCTGAAATTTTTATTGAAATGGGTTCAAGCTTTTGGCTTGCAGAGAGCAAACACACAGAAAACGAAAAAAAAACACACACACTACCTACATTAAATTTTTAAGACTCATGTCTTCTGTCTAATTTCAGCACTAGTTTTCAAAAAAACTGTTCGTAAATAGGTTAAACTGCTGGAAACTGCTACCAAACAAACTGCCAACGTTTCGCTAACTATATTGAAAGCTTCCTCGGGGCGATTGTCCGCCCAATTGTCAATCGCCCCGAGGAAACTTTCAATATAGTTAACGAAACGTTGGCAATTTGTTTGTTAGAAGTTTCCAGCAGTTTTACCCATTTACGAACAGTTTTTTTGAACACTACCTACATATTTTTTTCTACGGTAAGTTAAATTGAAATCTTCGCTCCACTCGCTACGATCATCCAAATACTACTAGTGTGTAAAACAAAAAAAGATTTACACACTCTTTTTGGGAAGAAAGTATCCCTGAGAAGATTCGTTGCAAAAATACCTTCGGGGACGAAATTGGTGGTTGAAATGAAGGATGAAAAACGAAATAGACGAGAAAAACACCATACGTGTTGCATTTTATTGGGCTTAAAATAAACCAGCAAATTTCCGAGTGTTTCAGATGAACGTGTGGAATGCATTAGTATACTTTCCTGGAATTGTTCGTTAAGGTTGTTCGCAAGGTATACTCTATTTCACTTGACAGTCTGACCGCGGGTCGTTGATTTACGCGTACGCAAAACCCCAAAGGGCGGACGCTTGTTTGCGTTCACCACCTTGTAGTGTGTTTATTCAGAAGATCTAATGTGAAAGCTAACCTATAAACGCCATTGGAAGGGACACGAAACTAGCTATCACGTATCTGCGACGGCACATGCTTTGTAGATACTGAAATTTAACACCCTTACTAAAGAAAAAGCAACCTGGTCATCAGACGTGTCCGATATTTCATCAAGCCAGACAAGTTCACTGCCAATAAATAACGATCACTCTTTACGAAGAGATTTTTACAATGCAATCCTCTGTTTTCATTAGAACGTTGAGTTTTCAGAGACATAAGCTAGCATTTCGTGTCAGCTTTCTATCTTGTGAACTTCGCAACAAAAAACTCGCTGATTATGAAAACTGAATTTTTATTTACACTGGCAAACGGTAATTCCTCGTTTCTTTCTTTTGAATGTGTGCAATTTTTTGGACAGTTTCTTGCTTAAGAGTCATCACCAGTTTAAAATAATTTCGTTATTTGCTTTGCTTTGCCTATACCTATACAAGTGTTTCCTACATCACCGAAGATCTCTTGTGTGTTGAGCTGACGACCCAGTTCCGACCTGTGTTGTGGCTTTATACGAACTGTAATACTTCTTCGCCACTGTTGGGCCAAACGATGCGGGAAACATTGGTTGGATAAAGTGTAATAATAGACCGACGCAAAACGACGCCCACCTACGCCGCAGGCATCGTCGGCGTCGTCGTAAAGAGTAAGGTGAGCTCGAGAATCCCCCCCCCCACACAGTTATCATATCTCGAGGTAAAAAGTTGTAATTGGCAAATCTAAAACCTCACACTTTGATGAGCTCGCGTTAAGCTCGTGTGGGCATGTAGAGGTTTTTCGTATTTTGATGGTTAGTATGTGCAAACCGCGTGTATCCAAAGCGCGGCACCCATTTTGTCGTTTGTTAATTATACCCTTTGACGATGCATCACAACTGTTATTAATGAATTGACAGAGGTTGCTACCGTGAAGTAGTGGAAAATCAAATTAACTTTCCGTCGTGTACAAAAACGTATTTCCATGAAATGTGGACACGGCGTCAAATGGATGTAAATTCTGAGTTACACAGGACGTTTATGAAAGAGGATGTATAGCGTAATATAATTGTTATTGTGTTGGTTACCAAAAGGGAGAACATGATCGCAAAAGGCTTCGAGTATTTCAAAAAATAAGAATCCCAATGAAACGCACGACATAGAATTTGTTGGTTTCACCAAGGGAATCTCGTACTCGCTTTATTTGAAATAAACCATGTGTTTTTTTCATATCAATATTCTTTCTCGCGCCTCAAATCTTCTCGCAATTCTTTTATTCTTTTTCTCATTCTAGGTTGCTAACTGCCGAACGGCGAATTGAAACCACGTTTTTGGTTCCTTACAGTCATATGTCATGAATATAGATGAAAAGATATCAACAAACCCCTGTATGGAGCATGGAAAAAGTGAACAGTATTTTTCCCTAACATCTTTGAAGGAGATGACTCGTAATTGTTCATTCCAAATTCCAAAGAAATATATTCGACGATCTAAAAATCAAAATGGTCGCAAAATCCCGTTGAGAACCTTCTCAAGCTTCTTCGCCATCCTCGGAGAGAAACGGTCGTTTTATCTGTTGATCCATAACACGATCAAGGTAATTGTATTTGCAATAATTTACACGTAAGAACTATGACCCAGTTCCACAACTAACTTTCCGGGCTTAATATGTTTTAACGAGTGGCACATATTTAAAGTGTTGCATGTGAAATCAACGAAAGTTTACCCTGTCAGGATATGCTACCCCATCATTAATTGCATCCAAATGAGAATCTAGCAGTACAACGAGTCACTCGGCTATAAAATATTCAAATATTCAAACAATTGAAAATGAATTTAATTATATTAACGATAGCAGAAATAACGTTTTTTTAAGTACCTTTCGGTAATGGGCTCCTTGATTCCATACATTATTCTATAAACGTCCTTACACGTAAGAACGACATCTTTCTATAAAGTTTATTTTATAAAGAATGGTAAATGACATTGAAATACACAAATTCGTTTTCAAGTGTCTTCATCTCTTGACGCAAATCGGAGCTCGTTTCGTTTTATTTGCTTCATATAAGAATGTAATAGATCATTTCCAGATAGAGAAGCACCCACACATTATTATCGGCTCCCTTAAGCCCAGTTTACAGGGTAGAAAATTTCTTCCACTTATTGGACAAAGTCTTTGCCATTCACAGTCATTTGAGCCAATCCAGATTCCGTCAGATCATTGAGTTTACACGCTCCAAGTTGAATTGGACAAAGACGGTGTCCGAGATCTGTACCACTCAGCACTATTATACGACCCTTTATTTTCGCACATTGCTTACACCCCGTTCCGATAATGCCCATTTTTGTACTGCCTTCGAAGGGAAATAAAGACGCAATCCTGAACGTTTCCGAAGTAGAGGTATTCTTGTCACAGTTTAAAAGAGCGCTAACGGGGGGATTTTCTCATATCATTGACTCTTGTAAAACTTCAATAGTATTGATTCATACAGTGTTTATGATGCGTTAGTAAAAATTATCTCCCAAATTTCCTAAGCTTAGGACTTCGCGCATTTCATTTAGACTGTGACAAGATACTTAAATGCTACCTCAGACACGTACGGCAATAGGCAAGAAGCTGTATAAGGATTTAATCGACTGTGCCGGGGGCTGTGGGCAGTATGAGGCAATAATTAAGGGTCGCAGGTAGATAAGGTGGTAAGAGAATGTAGCACTGTTGAGCTGTAAAACTCAAATTCATTCATTTCACTTTAGAGATGTCATTTCTGGTTACCTCTGAAGACAGAGCATCGGACGAAAATCTAAGGCCCCGGGTTCGAGTACCCGCCCAGCCAGATATTTGTGAAGAGAATTAAATATATATCAACGTTAAACTAGCAAGGTTTAATGCTTTAAGTTAGTACTCTTTCAAATTTGGTCCATCATATGAATATAAATTGAAACCGTTAATACTGGGCGTTACGGTTGAACTCAATGACAGAATAAGTATCAGGCACATTTTTAGCCTTTAGCATAGCTGCTATCGGAGGGAAACTATCCCGGACTTCACTCAGGCATGAAACACTAACACAAGCTCTCCTTTGCTTTTTTATTTCGATTGATTATTATTGATATTTAACGACGCCCTCGACTCTGCACTCTGTGGTCGTATGGTGTCAGTGAATGATATGGTGGTTATGTGGGTGACGATGAACCTAACAGGGAAAAGGGGACACCCGGTACCGGCAAACAGCCTAATAGCACTAAGAAGACCACCGCTTAAAGTTCCTTCCAAATAACGGTACAACTTGCACAACAGGATTCTTCCACTAATCCGTGCTGTCGAGAGGTTGTTTTGCAGGGGAGCGAAGCTGCTGTACTACCCTCAAACCCTTCAACCTCTCCCCGAACAGAAATAGGTCTTGGCATTAATCGTCATCCATCCAGCCTCTGATCTAGCGCAATATTGCTTAACTTCGGTAATCTTACGAGAACCGGTTTATCCAGCATGCCAAACCGTTTGTTAGATTGATTGATTGTATGGAAACAAGATCCCAAGTTGATCAGTGACCAATGATCACACTACTTTGCCGGAGGAGCCGGCGCAGGAAAAGGTAGACATGAGAAGACGGTCGTGCTTTGTATTAAAGAAACTGTCCAAGAAATTGCCTGGAATTTTGGTCTGGGAAATCAGGGAAAACCACACACAGAATAACCGGTCATCGGACGGTATTTGGAACCTCCCGATTATGAGGCAGATGCGCTCTCAATTTCATCAAGCAACTGATGTGAATACTTACTTGGCTACCTAAATCACTCGGACAACTTTTTAAATTGGTTTACTTGAAAGTTCAAAGCGTAAGTTGCTAACGCCACTCTCATGCTACTCTCTAGTAGTTGCAGGACCTAGAAATGTGATTAAGTTACAGTTGATTCAATACCATAAGGTAGGTAAGTAAATTACCTACAAATTTAAACATGGAAGCAACAATAGGATGCATTATGTTTAAATGACATGCTATTACTGTCGAAGCCAGCTCTCGCGTGTAGTTGTCTAATACCGAAAACAACTGTGAACAGAGCCTCTAGACCAGGTGTGGGCAACCTTTGGCAGTCGCGGGCCACATTTTAAGTTCCGGAAAGCGCAGCGGGCCGGATTAAATTTTAGTGTGA
>QKMV01003416.1:1459-11501 GCA_003287335.1 Lednia tumana
GTAACTCTCGCAGCCCCATAGAGCCACCCCCCCCCCCCTTTCCCAAATATAAGCGTAGCGCGAACGGCCTCACGCGTGCGCTCTCTCGCTCTCTACATGATTGCGGCGTTCAAAATGTTGTCTAAGAATGTTTGCTAGTTGCACACACTAGAGGGCAGCAGCCAACACTGGTGCGTCAGAGCCAAATTGGGGGTACGACAGGCTCTACGTGAAAACAAAACTAGATATGTTGCAAATTTACATCGGAACAATGCAGCGCATCGGTACATAGAATCTAGGCTACAGTTTTTATTCAAGCTAAGCTCACACGGTTCAATTTTTCGTTCAATTCCGTTGAATGAATCTTGACTTCAATGTTTTGAACGCAAACTTGACTGCGCTTGAAGCGAGCGGGTTACACGGTTCAATTGTAGCCTTCTGGAATTGCCAATCCGGTCTTCTTAAACTGTTCTGTAAAGCAGGCAGTGGCGTCTGACAGCATCAAAAACTGCTCTCTGATTGGTTGTTCTCAAAATCTTGAGCACTAACTTGAATGGAATTAGAACATTACCTAAACGAAATGACTTGAGCTCAATCTTGCGTTTAAATCTTTCACTCCACGAATCTTGTTCAAGTTATTGATGTACACGAGTCAAGGAAGCTCGAGTTGCGTGAATTGAACGAAAAAATTGAACCGTGCAACCGTAGCTTCAGATGTTGCACAGAGTGCACAGTTTGGCGGAAATATCGGCCAGCTTGAAAACAACGTTCACGGCTGAATCGTGTTCGGTTCGTCTAATTTTTGTCAGCCGATTCCAATGTCAACGCGGCATCGTTGCGTGCTGACAGTGTGAGTGGCTGGTGCGATTGTGGTAAACGGACTCGTGACAGCGTACGACACTGCCACGTCACGGACAAACTCGAACCACCGCCACCGGATCAGCAACAACGAGACTACGAGCTGGCGCGCGGGAAAGTACCTTTTGTTTTCACGTCTTGAATCAATCTCATCATCGCCATGCTAGGATTACCAACCTTGCAACACCACCGACCGGAGAGTGACTGCTGAAAACATGGCCGCTGGCAACACCCAACCGTGTACGTTCTGGCACCGGAAAAGTAGTCCCGAACGTGTGTTCAAACTGCACGGAACGATTTTAAGCTTGGAAAATGGTGTTTCCAATGTCAAAAAGTGTTCCCATCAGGTTGAACCCAAGTAATGACTATGCGACGCGTCTGAATTGGGCATTTGAACTGGTCTTGATTCCTTAGCCTTGATTGGAAAACTGTAGAAGTAAAATTGCGTCTGAAGGAACTTGGCATGAGGGCTGTATTTTGTTTTGACCGAACGTAAACAAGAACGAAATTACGAAACTTGTTCTGCTTATGTACCACCCAAAGTCTAGTTTAAAAGAATTGCACTCAATGCTATAATTGAAATTTGGGTGTATTGCATTGTATCTGTTTACGAATATTTTAATATCACAAGGCCAACAGACTTTTACGTGGAAAAACAAAGATACATTTGGTGTCGGTGAAGCTTTAAAATGCATTGTTGTTGAAAGGCATTGCGTTATTTCAGTGACACGCTCTGTTTTTAAGACATGTTGGACCCCTAAAAAGAGCCGTTAAAATCTGTTCTTTTAGCCCACTTTGGCGTGGACATCCTCAAGAGAGTGGAGTCTACGTCAAAGAAGACAAAACTTTGAGGTTTTAACGGCTCATTTTTGGGTAAAAATATCTTAAAATCAGAGAACGTCGCCAAAAAAACAAGATGCCTTTTGCAGATACACTTTGTATCGGGAAGCTAACATCAATTTTCAATGAACGTGAAGCATATTGGAATCACTTCAACACTACATGCCTACTCGAGGACTCGAACCCCTGACGATTTGCCTACATGGCATCTGCTCTACCTTGTCAATTGTGAATGACATTAATAAATCTCGTGAGTTTCATCATCAGGACCAGTAACTGCAAGAGACCAATTCCGATGCCCAATCTACAGCCGCATCAACGCCAATTTGACGATTGCTTTTAGAAGTCGTTTCGGTACCTTCATCGGGCCCGAACAAAAGTGCTGGGTGTTACCTTCGGGCGAGTATGCCACACAGAAAAGAGACAGATGGTTCTACGGAATATGAGCATGCAGACTCATGGGACGAAACAAACGTACACACGTTCACATGAGATGGGGCTGACTTGGTGACACTGGGTCCACCGGGTATTCGTTGTCAGAATCCAATCAACTTCAGTCGTCAAGGCACGTCTTAACGAATTTTAGCAAACCTAGCTTGGTTAGCGAGTATTTTTGTGACGCTAGTCACCGAATGGCATCAACTTCAAATGTAAGTATTTATTTATTTACGTTAAAAATTGAATTCATTGTTAAGAGTAACGAGTAATTGGCAACAATTCGTTAAAGTTGCATAATAGCATTCTAAACTGTGATGTTAATACTAACAGTGAACTTTACGTCAATAGCTAACAATGAATGGTTTTCCTTTTAAATTCGAATTTCCTGCACTTTTAAAGCCATTCATGATATCGATAAATACTTTAAGGTTTCACGGCTGAACTCTTGTTTAAAAATGTCACTCTTTCGTGAAGTTCGGATTTTTTGTCTGCGCCTAATTGAGTTTCCTTATTTTCTAACTGAACGTATTCTGTTGTTTTATTCTCTGTTGAACACCGATTTTGGCTAAGGAAGGACTTTCCAAGACTTGTTTCTCAAGTGAAATGTTAAACGACAGTTAAACCGTAAGACCTATAATCCCTCTTGAAATCGCGTCGAGTTTCTCTGGTCGCGGGGGTGCGTCTACAGTGCGTGCTTCCATCCTAGCAAACTCGTTGGCGATTGGTCACAAGGCAACATGCGTACACGGTCGTATGGGCTCTGTCCAAGACATGTTCGTTTGAAATCCGATCAACAGGCTTCTTGGCCTCGGCCTAGTTTTCCCAAAACACGTTCCCAGCCTGAGTTTTTCTTTTCGAGAGTTTAGAAATTAAGTGAAGCCTACGAGAAGAACAGCATGCTCTAGATGTCGCAAGGCACAGCCAGCTATGTGGGTTACTTCTACATGTTTCATTGCTAGACAAGTCACAAACATACAGTCGAGTAACGCAAAAACGATTAACAAGCGTAAGCAATTTGAAAGGTTCTTTTTGAGGTGGGTAAGCATCAATTTAGTGTTGGGCAACCATTCTTATTCGATTTTGAAGACAGGGTTTCTGTAAAGTATCAAGTCTACGTAGATTTCAGTCCTAAAATGGGCAGATATTTTCGATTGAATGTAAATGTTGTCTGACGCTTTTGTCAAAACCATTAATGCAAACAGTGAAATTAATGTGATCTTATAAAGGTGGTTTAAAAGCACAATGAACATGATAAAAATTTCGCTTTTGAGGCAACAAAAACTTATATACATATATAACATATTTTTAAGTTCTACAATGATGTAATTAATTGGTTTTTTAATCAAGTTATATCCTTAATTGTAAATGTGAGCGTAATCTGTAGTGAGTGAACCCACGATGGAAAATACTTGAAATCCTGGTTTTTCACAGTGTATGTGCAAACATTGAGGCCGGTGCAATTACGCCACCCAAAAAGAACCTTTCAAACACTCACCTTTGGCGATTACATAAACTAGTGTGCAGGACGTCAAGTAAGATGGAAGGGAGGGAAAAGTTCGGGAAATCAGAAGGAAGTGGCAGAGGGAAATTCTGAGATAAACTTCCCCTGCAAACACAACAAATTTCAAACCACACACACAAAAAACATTCAAATTAAATCGTTTTGTTTCAAACACAATGCAGATAAATACTTGTTATAACAATCGATTTGGAACATCTGTTTTTGATTTAAAACAGAACAGCATCTTTAAGATATGTTTAAACTCATTCCTAAATGTTACACTAGTTTTAGAAATCTGTTTCAAAACTGGGTAATGAAAGCCAAGTAAAATAATCGCTATAATTTTCTTGACATTTTGTAAACTATGCTGTCATACTAATAGGTTTACTCTAGTTTACACGGAAGTTTAAGGAGTTTACTCAACTGTATACTTTACTGTATACGCCTGTAGAAGAAGACAACATTATTTACTATAAAGGACAGGAAAGCTTAGCAATGTTACTAAGCATTCGTTACCCAGCTTGTGAAATAGTTTTTTTTGAGTCAGATTCTTGTCTAAAAATAACTAAGTTCGTTTACTTCAAATGCATGTCAGTATTTATCCAGATTGCAAGAGAGTTAATAATAAAAAAAAACTAAGTCATCAAAAATTAACCATAAGATTCTATTTGCAAGAAAAAAGATCATTATCCGTGTATTGGATTTCCAAATAGAATACCGTGAAAACTTTTGGCACTCCTCTACTGGATAATAATCCCTTACGAAGTTGAAACACGAACGCAGATCCCCCTTTAGCAAACAAACATCTGTTTAGCTCCTCGCCATTGGGCGAGCAAATTGAGTGAAAAGAACGACCAGCATAGCATAGCCGTTGAAGACTTGCAGGTAAAAGTGTGTTTTCCACCGTTTAAGGCAGCGCCATCCATGCTGGGTGTTCGACGAAGGGCACAGAAGTGGTACACGACAAACAAGACAATTATCACAGACAAGCGACAGCGCAATGAAAACAAGATCGCTATACGTTGCTATTGTCCTTGTACGGCCCAACTTTGCGGGCTGATAATTTAATTGAATCATCTTGCAGTTTCTCTGAATTGCGTTCACTGCATCGATTTAGGAACAGAAATGATAAGCAACCATGTTCAACTTACGAAATCAAGCATTCTACACGCTATAGCAAAATAACTATCAACATTCTTTGACTGGGTTCTATTGATTTATCTCATTCCTTTCGAGACTGTGTCCTCACTGAGCTATTTGCGAATAGAACAAACCGATACATGCACGTATTTGAGGTATGTCTGTTTATTTACTGGTCAGAGAACAAGCTGGGTTTTTATGTTTGATTTTCATTGTACGGGTTGACAAAAAAAACTTCCGTGAGTTTTTTTGTGCTATCTTTCTGTGAACTCATCGTACCAAAATTAGAATTGAATACGAGTAAAATTTATGTTTCGTTCTAAATGTATCGATTTGTACGTTGAAAATGTCAACATTTGTAACTTTTTGAGATTTCTAGAGAGAATTCTGCAATACTTTAATGTTGGAACTAGTAACGGCCCTTGTATAGTCATTGCTTTAGTTAGAGGTACACGGAATTTTGACACGTTTTAATCCTCGTACTAATAAGTATCCATGTAAACATCCCGAACATGTTATGTATCAGAATAGATGGGTCTAACTATGTTGTCAAATAGCTCGTAGGCCCTCATATGCCATATTGCCACTTACAGGTAGATGAGTTGGGGAGGCAATTTGGTATTTGGCAACACAGCTCTGTGCTTGAGTCAGCGACCAAGTCATTACGGGTGTAAGACCCGAGTCCTATCAAATAATCATTGATTGCAATAAAGATAAACCTTATCACCTCTAATTCCGTGCACTCTTAACTATCCTAACTAAAGCAAAGAATATAACACTCATCCCTGATAATAATTAACGCAGCAAGTGAACATGATTGCTTGTCAAAAAAGGCAAATAGTTACGTATAGCTACATCCGAACATAAATAACATCAACATTCCAGAGATAGCATTCCAGCCGGGTGGCACCGAAAGGTGTCTGCAAAGATATGGAATTAGTAAACCAACCTACTGAAAACCAAATATGAAAAGTTCACATCGGCGGGGGAGATATTTTGGTGACACAAACTACGTCGGACAGAAGTTGCGAAAGGTGACTTACAAAATTGTGACAAGTCGGCAGTGCGCAGGCAAGCGAGGAGCACGGCACAATATAGAACTAGACGGGACAAGCTTTGTTTAGGCTGCATGACGTGAAACGAAAACTTGCTCTCGAGATCAAACTTTCCGAGTCAGCCCATAGTTAATTTAGTTGTTTGCAAAACACTTCAATCACACCGCTTTGGATAGGAGGCCAATACGAAGCTTTTTAACCTGACACCGACTGCTTTTCCTTGTTTTCGGTTAAATCCGGTTAACATTCTAGGACATTCCACTATCAATCAATACTTTAAAACCACTGAATTTACGGGTTCACTGTTGACTAAACAGGTGCACCAACATTTGTATAACGCGCAAATGTCAATACATTTAACACTGTTGAATGTCATATTGCTTGCAAAATACTGTCAGTAAAAATTAAAATCCGCTACAAGGGTTTAAACAAACTCACAAACTGAAACTAAATAAACGTCACTAATTAATTCGGCTGTTAATTGACTCACTAATAAATTGACTCTTCTAATTAACCTCGGTGTGACCTGAGAAAGAGCAAGTGTTTCGACCATGTAATACAAACGTCAACTGAAGTATGTCTGTCTGTCTGTCATGTTGGTAAAACAATGGCATGTGAAAGGGTGGGTGGTGGATGGGGGTATGCGTTGTAATGTGCAGCAAACGAGATTAAAGACTTGGAAATGCAGGCAAAGCTAGCGAGGAATTTGCAAGGCCGCGTGGTTTGGCGAAAAAAGCCGTTCGGCACAGCTAATGTGCAAAACATCGCACAAACATGCATGCAGCGTTTGGACGGGGGGTGAGATTCGCACGACTGGCTGGCATTTCACAAAGTAAGCAGATTACGACATGAGTTGTTGATACAATTTCTCAAATGCTTCTTGAGCCAGAATTGGTATATTGAATGAAATGTCACTCAAGGTCGAAATATTTTCACTTTGTGTCAACGTCTCATTCACAATCGAGTTCAAAAAATCAGCAAAACACATGAAAACTATCATTCAGTGCACTTTTTTTCAAACAACAACATTTTATTGGCAGTTAAAAATTGAATGGCGCAAAGATACTATTGCAGTTTCAATTTTTTTAGCAGGAAACTAAAAAAATTGTCTGATAAATCTTGGGTAACAGCAGATTAACTTGAAGCAAATCGATCATTGCGATTGATTATTGGAACTAAATTAACTTGTAATGAGCTGATGATAAGTACAATGTGTTTTGCCAAGGACAAAAAGTGGTAATCGTGTGACATGCGTGCGTCTAAACAAATACAAGACCTACAATCCCCTAATTATTTTTCTGTACTTTTGCTATCAACAGAAAACTCAAGCTGGTTCGTGTATGATTTGCCTGCGAGCTGTTCTTTGGCCAGCACACTAGATTCATATTAAAGTGTACATAGCTTGCAAGGCAATGATGTCGAATGCACGGTAACACACCCTAAATACTAAACGGCTTCCAAAATATACGACAGAGTCGGGATCAGAGAGCATCGGTGTATCTTGGCTTGGTAATAATCTTGTTTCGAGTTTTGCCTTGCGGGTCGGGTAAATTGTCAGTGGTTAGGGACATGCGGTTATTCCTTTTCCGGTATAAACATAAGACTGGACAAACGTATAGACGATCTTCGACTGCCCGATGAGAGAGATAGGTGGCGGCTTACAAATCAGTATATACTTAGAGTTAAAAAAGATCACTTTTTCATAAGACTTTTCCTAGTTTTAAATAGTAATTTGTAGAAACATTCGACTAAACATTGTGACTTTTTAATTAAAGTGAAACCGTTGACTCACCCAAAACAAAGGCGCATCGATAAACACGTTTCGGACACTGTTTTACACAATTGACGATTGCGTTCCTTCAGAAGATACACACGAGATAACTGTAACTTCTGCACTCACAAAACTCCCCGCACATACAATCACGTCTGATTAAGCTTCGAACTTAACCTCAAAACCAGCAGAATCCACTCGAAATATCAACACAAAGTCGCGCTAAACAAAACACCGTTCACACACAGGAAACTGCTCAAAAAACCAGTAACTATCTGACCGCAGCTGTTCGATTTCTAAATTCGGAGACACAATTCGAAGAGCGTAATATCAGCTGTGAGTGTGTGTGGTGGCGACTAAACTGCGGTTGTCGTTCCGCCTTGAGTTTGTCACCGTCGTGCGAGGGTTGCAAATATGATCTTGTTAGCTGGCGAGAAGGCGACGGAAAGAAGAAGCCTTGTGACGACGGACGACGCTCGAGCGCACAGCTCGGGTTTCCGTAATGCCGCGCGAGCACCAACAAAATATACACCAAGGTTGTCCGCCAGTAAGATGATAATACACAACGCAACGGTGAGTGGCGACCGAGTGCATCGCGACACTGGATACTATCTAGGTACCGATCGGCAACAGAATTCGTCGTAATTTGACGTAGCGGCCATTTAGCGCACGACTAGGACTAGTTACGAATCGATTCTGAGAGGGGCTGTGGACGGTCGGCGGTCCTTGAAATTAAACTGCCGTTTGATCGAGGGTTCGTTTTATCAGTTCAAAAGTTTCGTGACTGACACTTTTTGTGACTTGGAAATGCTCAAAATATTCTCAAAATAAATCAGTGTATTTAAAACGGATAAATAGAGGTACCTGACGAAACCAGGACCCAAAGGTGAATATAACCTAGGCTGAAATAATACCCAACCTTTACTTAAATGGGTACTTTCACAAATTCATAGCTCCTAGTAAATCCAAACATTTTGACACCAAATTATGTCAGGTACCTCTATTTACTCTTCCTCCATGCACTGATTAATTTTCCGGGTTTTATATCAGTTTTTAGGACACCAAAAGTGTCAGATACGATCAGGGCGTGTAAGCCTTCGCAAACAAACCTAGCCAGCCGGCCTTACGTCTCTTCAGTCAACGCATTTACGAAACATGTGTTTTTTCTGCATCCTTGTTGTTTTATAAACGCCACTGTTTCCGATTACGCTCTGGTATTTATCTCAAAATGGACATGCGAATGCGTCGGAGAACGTTCTAAATCACAGAAGTCATAACTTAGAAAAGCTAAATCTAAAAATTTTCCCTCAAGTAGCTCTAAAGTGTCCAAACATTCTCGTTATTTTGTTTTACGTCGCAACAGTAAGCTTATAATTTTCTTGTGAGTACCTTTTTTTAG
This sequence comes from Lednia tumana, assembly GCA_003287335.1. Lineage (NCBI taxonomy): Eukaryota > Metazoa > Arthropoda > Insecta > Plecoptera > Nemouridae > Lednia > Lednia tumana. The sequence continues at coordinate 10,441 of QKMV01003416.1, forward strand.
CAAACTTTGAAAACTGGAGCCAAAATTCACGAAGGCGAAAGCAGGCTTATCATTTAACCCCCAGGTTATGCTCGCAGGCCCTTGGAGTTAACATGGGAAATGTAGGATGTTTTGAGCTTTACCCCGGGGCAAAGTGATTAGCCTGCTATGCGAATCTGGCCCCAGATTTGTCGGATAATAAACTGATTATGAAAATTTAAAAACGCATTCTGACGTCAGAGGAGATGTTCACGCCTATTTGACGCCTAATCGCACCAATAGGAAGCTTATCTTGGTATCGAAACCCGGCCAACAGCCTATCAAATCAAGAAATTACGTCATAGTCGCCTATAGACGACAACAAGGAGGTTTTTGCAACCAAATAAATGTCACAGTAAAGCCTGACAATAGTTTGCTTGAAATATATTGTAGGAAAAATGGGGAAAAGTGCGCGAGTTTGTGTTTCGAGCCGTACGCAACAGCGGACGTAAAAGATCAAGAATAACTCGCCAATAGTTAGTACCAGACTGACACCGATGCTCAATCCCAAATGTCGACTACAGTCCGTTCGGGCTTGACAGTGCAGCGGCAAATGTGCTCGTCAAAGGACGCATCCCGTGAGCTTTTCTCATAGGCTGTCAATCACTAGAGGGTATGTGGTGTGAATTCTTGATTCATTGAAATGTTTACTTAGCAGTTAAATTCTCTAAGCCTTTCCACAGATGACAAGTGACAACCTTTACACGAGCCATTTGACTCACTACAGACCCTCTCACACCACATACCCTCTAGTGATTGACAGCCTATCTAAAAAGCTTTTTGGATATCTCCTTTGACGAGCACTATCCAAAAAGCTATCCATTCCTTTCACAAAGCTATCCCTATCCTTTGACGAGCCTATCCAAAAAGCTTTTTGGATACCTCCTTTGACGAGCACATTTGCCGCTGCACTCTCAACCCCGAACGAAGTTCAGAGCCGACAGCGTCAACAAAGCGGAAGAATACGTCGCAGCTCGACAAAACCCAGACGACCATTGTTGTGTGACGGGTGTCGTGGGTGGCGGGGCTCGTGGCGGGGGGCG
>QKMV01003417.1:0-11501 GCA_003287335.1 Lednia tumana
TATATTTTTCCAGGCGCCCAAGGTGACTCGATCGTCGCGAGAATAGCGCAGGAAAAAGCAAAAAAATGAGACATTTGCTTTCAGTTATTCGCTTATTGTGCTGAACGAATGCACTAAATTAACAAAACAAACTTTGTGCTAGGGATATGGGAAATTATTTTCGAATAAATCTCGATCGAAGCCCCGCCTTGACAGTCATTTTTTGGGCTTGTGATGGTCAATTTTTGTTCAGATTTGTCCTCGCCAAATGCCACATTTGTGAGCTTGAATGTATATGTATTGAATTTTTTTATTAGTATGTAAATACCCTTTAACCTATTAAATTTTTAAGACTCATGTCTCCTGACTAATTTCAGCACTATAGCTTTAAAAAAACTGTTAATAACTGGGTTAAACTGCTGAAAACTTCTAACAAATATTTGTTATAAGTTTTAAGCAGTTTAACCCAGTTATTAACAGTTTTTTTAAAAACCCTTTAAGATATTAGGGTATTTTGAAGGTTTTGGAAATTTCGATAAGAGCCAAAAAAAAATGCCTATCGTCCTTGTGCGGATAAGGTTTTACAGCGTCGAGATAAAAGGGGTTTGCATTATTCTATACCTATACCTACGGTTTATTTGTGACACCTCGGCGGAGTAACTCCGTTTTTGCTGGACTTGCAGCAGAGATATTTTTCAAGCGAATCGATAAACAATGACTCGCTCAAAAGCACAAGGCTGAATGTTTTATGGAAATAATGTCAGACAAAGTCCATTTTCATTTTGTAACTGAAATCACATTTACTTTTCTTGATACGACATTTACAATTCGGACTGTTGACAAAACGGGGAACGTTTTTACGACTACAAATTACCTCCTCTTTGTTAAGTATTTCGACAATAATCCACATTATTATTCAGAATTTTGCTATTCAATGCACGAGCGCGGGTTAAATCAGTACCTGCGCTACTATTTCAGAGTGAAACATCGTTTACCTCGACCGAGATTTGAAACTGTGTCCTCTGAAATTTCAGTAAAGTCACACTGACCACCATGCTTCCGCAAAAAACAACTGAATTTTGCTTTGCTCAGTCCATCAAAGTCGAAAGTATTCCACTTGGGTTACAACTAACAAGCTAGCCAAGAGGGTCGTGGCCAGTCAGTTTTAGCCTTTGCGTTCAGCCACTTAATAGAGTTACACAGTACAAATACAATGTAAAGCAACTTGGAACACTCAAAGCGAGTCCAGATTACGTGATATGCGGTTCAAAGCGGTTCAGTCAAGAACTGACATATTTACTAGTCAAAGCGCTTTGGCTCAAGCACTTTGAAGTGCGTGATATGCGTACTCACTTTCTCATCTTTGCGCTTGCTTCGAAACTTGGGCCAAGATTGACATACCGGGAAATCATTTAACTTCAACGGAAAGCTCATTACACCTTATACTCTCATGATGATTCCAAGGGGCTGTAAGCTTAGGCCCAGGGGTAAAATCATTATCTCGCCTCCTGAATCCAAGCCCAGGTGCAACGGTTTACCCAAAGATCTTACTATGGTTTGCCTCACAGTCCCTTGACACCGGTTCTCATGGAAACACAACTCACACGATGATTTACATGCTAGGCAAATACTCCAGTATGGCTTCAAACCTTCGTGCTCTACAACCTTACTTCCGTCAGCGATTTATGCCTGCTTGTTGATTAAAATGATAATATAATTACTACGTCGAAAAAAGTTTGGCATTCACACTTATATTACCAGAAACTGCGGGATGTTATGCCATCTGAATATGTGTGTATGAAAAATGTAAAATTCAAATGAAAAATTTCCCCCTTCAGTGAAATTTATCTCCCGCAACTACAAGACGATGATCTCTTGTTACATTTACATTTCAATGCCGACGTTTTCACGAGAAAATTGCGTTCGTTATTTCTATCTTGCTCAGGCTTATGTTTTTCTCGGCGTTGTGTGTCAAAATCAACTGTAAGGTGAAACAATTTAAGCTTGAAAATTAATATTAAGTTCATTTTCATATGCTTCCCTGAAAATGTCGGTAAAACTGCTTTAAGTTTGGCCATAGAATATACAAGGCGTTGCTTTATATTTTTTTTAAACTTTTTGTTTATTCTTAAAAATTGTTGAAGAAACTCGACAAGATACAAAGACAAAACACAAAAATACACATTCTTCCCTTAAATTTTTGTATGCTCCAATTAGTACCTTTATAAAACGTTTCCTAAAATTAATGGAGGTTCCTGGTTCGGTTAAGGGGTGTTTGCCAGGATAAGTCTGGTAGAGATTTCGGAATCAGTCTTACGGTAATGTAAAGTTTAGTTCAGTTGAGATGCCAGGTTTGGTCCAGTAAAGGTGCCGGATTTACTCTCGCAATGTTCCCGGGTTTAGTCTGGCGGTGGTGCCAGGTCTGGTGGATGTGCCGGGTTAAGTCACGCGGTGTGGCCGGGCTAAGGTTGGTGTAGGTGCCGGGTTTTAGTGTGATCGGGAAAGCGCGTCGCGACGGCAACCAACCGCGGCTGTAGTTCACGCGACGCTCGCAAGAATGCGCTGGCTGTTCGTGACAAAGTATGTGCTGAATTACGAACTAGGAAAGCTGAATTAAATACAACATTCACACGTTATATTTTCAATAAAAACACACGATTTTTACATTTTTTAATTAAAACAGCCAAGTACTGGAAATGTGTGTTGTACCAGGTTTATTAACAGTTAAAACGTAGTATTCACCGAATGCCGTTATTCTGATAAGTAAAACTTCTTGACACACGACTAAACTGGATAGCATGAATATTTATATTCGAAAAAATGATAGCAAACTGGGTTTGAATGCTTAAAAATCCAATATAACTTATTAAACTTAAACCAAAACTGAAAATGAACTGAAACTAAAACTATAACTGAAACTGACCTGAAACTAAAATAACTAAAACGTGACCATAGTATTAATGGATTGCTTATTAGAATTTAAATCCAGTCTGTAATCAAGTGCGAACATTTGGAGATAGACATCAGTCTAAATAGTGGTATGTATGTATTTATAAAAATAAATAGGTTCTGAGTCCATAAGTTATAGTTACACAATGAGACATTCCAGAATTGAACAGTTTTATTATAACATTCTCATAATTTTGAATCGAGGTTGAAGCGCAAAAAGATTTTCTTAAATTACGTAATGCCACGAAATGATTCAGAACATCTCATTTTCCAGACCAAGCAATCAGATCATCTATCTTAGCCCCTCATCCCAACGGAACAGAAGTTCGTTGGTTCACCAAACTCACCCAAACATAATGCAACCGCCGAATGCGATTGGAAAATATGAAACCCCAACCCATTCAACCACTCACCAGCCGCCAGATCGATTACAATTAATCACGATTGTCAGCTCGCGATGGACTCGAATTAGTTATCAATCTCTGCGCGCTAGCGCTAGCGTCGCACTCGCCTCCACGTGCACGCTTCTCTCGTCAGCTGGCGTCGTCACCAGTTTGTCAATTGTCTTACTTCCGTTTTCCAATCAGTTCCAGCGCACATTCGATGGAGTAACTTCGCCCTTCTCCCTCGGCCTGGATAGCTGACAACTGAGAAATGACTTCAAGTTTACACCTTCGTTGAACTTCCAATCGGAAATAAAACACAGGCAGACGGTGGTGATTTACTGCCCGTTGAAATAACATAGAGGGCATAGCGAGCAGTTTTGGGGGGGAGTAAGTAAACGCTCGAGAGCAGACGCACGTTGTCTACACGAGGCAACGCGTGTTAGTCGTCCTTCCTTCCTTCCTCCTTTCCAAACATGTTAATGATCGATTGCACGATAATTAACGGGATATTAGCACGCCATAAAACAGATACAGACATGCCACGGGGCAGGCCCTCGGGACAGATTATTTAAATCGTTCTTGTCGCTTCTGCTTCTAACGGGCTATGTATTAATGATAGAGAGTGTCTAGGCGAAGATGGGCACTTGGGATGTATTAATATGTGAAAAGAAACATTACTTTGTTCTGTTCGTATTGCAACAATCGCCATTAGGTTTTAAGAACGTAATTTGTAGTTTTGAAAGTGAAACGTATTCTCCGCGGCAACTCATTTACGAATGAAGGAGACACTATAATTGGTAGCGGCGGTGGGTTTTGGTTGTGAGAAACCGTTTCACTCAGTCGAATTTAATAAGCATTTTGGCGCAAAAATGTTGAACGCTTATTTAAATGTATTACGGTACAATATTAATCGTGGCATTTTATAAACACCGTATGGTTGATTAAACTGGCTGTAGAACTGTGGAAAATCTTTAAATTTTGAAATTTGAGCGAGTTCAAAAATTTTCAGCATTTTGTTCGGGAAAATAATTAGACCTTGGCAACTCCGGAGTATTGCAGTTTCTTCCAGCGAATAGCCTATTAATTCTAAGTGGGCATGCAAAATTAACAGTCCTGTTATTCACAGGAAGTAACACAGCAGTTTTCAGTGTACGTTTATCCCCGACTTAAAGTTCAGTTTCTTAATTATACATCACGAATGAAAAATTAAATTAAATTCATGAAGTCAATAATGCAACTTCCGAAGCTCGTTTTGCAAACAGGTTCTGAGCACGCTTGCAGCTTAACATGGAGGAGCCGGATTCCATGGCAATCATGTAGCAGGTTTCCTGGAGTCAGCGCGGTCCTCGTTCGGAGTTCATTTATTTCAGAGCTCAGCGCGGCTAGATCAGCCATTTCATTTGATCATCAATCAACTAGTAAATAAATAACACGTCGATAAGGCTGGATTTCTTCGGATAAAGTATGGAGCCATCAGTACCGGCGTTATATAGCGTTTCGCCGAAACGAGTCCTGACCATCACTCTTACTCATTTACCGAATTACTTTTACGAAGACACTTAAAAATGAAGAAACTTTGTCCGGATACAAACTCGAGGAGTCGGAAAAACTGAAGCTGATTGAAGGTAATGTTTTTTCCAGCTCACGAAACGTATCTTTTAGAGCCCCGGTACCACATTTTAACGGCCACGCTACTTTCTAATTTCTATCGCTACTAAGTCACGTTGTAATTTTTAAAGTGACATGTATTTTGTTTTCAACCTTGCTAATAAAGCGGCTGTACACATCGAATTAAATCAACTATTTTCGGAGCACCGTAATGCACTTTGAAAGCTGCCAAAGCACAAAATTTCACAAGTAAATGAGCGTCTAGAGCCACAACCTGAGAATGTAACAATGCATAAGCCATATGAAAAGATTAAGAATGCAGCTCATCCCAAAAACGACACTGTTGTTTTTCATTGAAATGCAGTGTTTGTTTTATTACAAATACACAAGAAAATGAGCGTTTAATACCAGCTAGATACAGACACCGAAATACATATGTCATGAGTCAAGATTAAGGCTTTTCTCTTCAGAGAGTCGCCGTTTTATTTCGAGAAAATCCGTGAGGATTTGGTGAAATCGCAGCGAGATTAGAGTGGGTCATAAATCAAATTAACGCTGCGGCAAATAAATAAATACTCCAATAAGGGTATATCTCTTGCAACATACTGACTATTGACTCATCATTACTGGGATCGTATCACGAGGAGATGCATTTTGAATCACAAGGAGCAGTTTATTTGGATCGTAGTGGCGCACCCATAGCATACAACACGCTTTAGAGAAAAAAATTCCATTGGGTTGGTACTTGCAGAAGTAATTTTTTATCGTAAATGACAACGAAATATATCGTACTGTATACCTAAAAATAAAAGATTGGTGAGGTCATTAATATAGTATGTTGTTCAACCAAAATATATCAGAAAAAATTGGATTTCCACACGAAGTCTTAACTTTACTTGGGTTTTCCACGACAATAAAAACCCATATTTACATTATATAATATGTTTAGTGTTAACTATCAAGTGACGAATAGTGACGTTCCATGTCCCTCTGACGTCTGTTAAATAGATAAGCAATCGTTCTTCAAAGAGTGCACCTAGTTTGGGCTTGTAGATAGAAAAATAATTCAGGTAAGTTATTCAAGCCAATCCAAGCTGACGCAAAGTATGAGATTCGGATGAATGCTCCGCCTATTGCTAGTCGTCAATTTTATAAATTAAATGTTTAATTTTTTTTTAAATACTGTTATGTGGGAATGAAATAATAAAATACCACAGCCGAGCTTTAAGACACCTCCAATATTGTGCGATATACACGCATATATCCATTAGTACCTACGGTAACAACGTTTATATTAGCATGACTACCTTCACATCATAAATTCTATTTCTTCCTCCTCAACGCCAATATTAAGGACCCAAAACCACCCTTACGCCGCTGCTTGTTCAAGAACGGTTGCGGGTAGAAAGAGGGGGGGGGGGCGCATTTCGTTCGCTAGATTTTGACCAGAGTCAAGCGCTTCGACCCACTCCCCGTACTTCTCGTAGATGGTTGGCCGCTCCTTTCGATAAAAGCCAATTTGGCGTAACAAGAACGGAGACCGGAGACCGAAGCACGGAGAACGGGAGACGAAGAACGGATACAGCGAATGGCGACGGCAACGGGCCGTGGCTGGAGGCAATCGTCCGCTGTCTCACTCCCACGTGTCTGGCGTTCCTAAGACTTCCTTGTCTCGTGCTCGAGAGTTCCTCGCGAGACACGAGCCGGCTAATAAAGTCCGAGGGGTTGAGGTTTGTAGGGGGAAGAGGGGAATGGGGAGGGGAGTGAGTCCAACCAGTGGTCCCGGGACGAGGTGCATTACTGATATTCGAGAGATCAAAGAAGACGCTCTATTTATGAGGCTTGAGGAGTCTTCAGGCCCGTTAGCTAGTAGCAAGTTTTAAGTGGCTTTTTTTACGGAAATTATGAAAAGATTAGGAGTTGCAATTGACGGTGATTAATATTGTGAGGAGGAAAGTCGATCGAGAGTTTTGAATCTATTTACACAGAATTCATCACAGTGTCCCCGCTCTGTTTGAAGATTGCGCTAGAAATCTATTTATCTTTGTTTACGACGTAAACTACTTTGAGAGAATGTAAACTCTTTGCGTAAAGAGTAGTAATTAGAGGTACAATTGTCGCAAAGTAATTCTATCAGTTAAAAAGATCTACACATCTTTCAGGCTTACGTTCAAACACTCCCTTCAAAATGTAAATGATTTTGCCTGTAGAGTTGATTGTTAATTTTTTGCCATTTTCCAATCGAACTTTGCGTTCTTACTGATAAGTTGAAAGGAATCTTATAGATAAATATCATGGATAAATCACGAATAAAAGTAACAGAACTTGAACGCAACGAAATACGTATAATAATAATGTCCAGTTTTAACTTATACTTCCACGACTCTCATATACAACACGTGGTTTTCCAAGGGGTGCCTTCACTTTCAGCTTTATGGAAACCCGTTTTTGGCAGCATTAGAGATATCAGTTATCAGTTCTCACGACGCGCTTTAACATTCCCCCATATCAGACAGGCTCGATGGCCCAGGCGTCGTCAGCATTCGGCTCTTTGCTAACCCAGCGAAATCCACCCTCCCTGGCTGAACAGAACGCACAGATATCAAAAAATGGGTCACAAAAGTTATATAACACTCTGCGAAATCCACTTAGTAATGTTTCAAAAACGCTTAAGCGCTGCAGCTCGAAATCATTAATGCAACGTTTTGTCGGAAAAGCGGGCATGCTCCTTTCTGTGATCATAAGTACTGGGTAGCCCATGGTAGCGGAAAGGCACCTATATTTCTCATCACGGACACCGGGCGAGGGCGCGCCACATGGCCAGATGTTTCCTAGTCTACGTGTTTTGCGATTCAAATGCGGTTCATTTATTCAAATGTGGTCATTGGCTAAATGTGTTTCGCTATGATTGTCTTGAAGCTGATGCAAAAACCAGATAATATCAGGCAGCGTTTTCTTTGCGTTTGAGAAATCTCGGAGGTAATGCCTTGAATAAGTTAGCAGTGATATCGGGCAGACCGTCTGGACGCGCGGACGGGAGTTTTGGCCACGCAGCCCACGAAATGACGCGTTTTCACTCCGTAGGCTCGAAATTGCGCGCTGAATGGACTAAGATTGGATCGAGTCGGATATGACGTTGAACAGAAAATAAGTACAGCTTTCCGATCAGAGCGCATGGTATTGGAGAAATTTGACACAACATCGTTTAGTATTTTATTATTTTATCGCTGCCTTTTATAGAACGGGTTGGGATTTGAAATATTAAAACGTGAACTTGTTCATGGCGTTATCCGAAATCGTTGCGGACGTTTCTTACTGCGGTGATAATAACGACGCAGGTTGTTATAGAAATAATATAACCATGGCCATAACATTACATTTAAATCTTTTGCCTTACAATGAGAGAAAGAGATACAGGGTTGGCAGTATCTTAAAACTTGAATTGTTTCATGAAAATTTCATAGCTTTGTGAAAAATCTTGCAGTCTCTTTCTCTAATGCAGTGAAAGGGTGGCATGCATGGAAGGGTACAAGTTTTTTTTGAAGCGTGAATTTCTCTGAACCTGCCACACAATCAGTGTAATGAGATAATATTTGAAACCTTCTTTGATGATAGTTATTACTCCTAATGCTAATTTTGTTCTGTTGTGTTCAAAGGTGGTCTGTCCCGAAACCACAAAATATTTAAGCCCGCTGATGGAAAACGACACTGAAAAGCATAGACAACCAATCTCGCGCACAACTTGATCTGTTTAGAAAGAGCCAATCAAATTTTATAAAAAAAGTAACGCCAATTTTCCCTACACATGCACATTAGATATCAAACAATGCTTTCATTCCCTATGCATGACACAAAATGAAACAAATGTACAGGATTGAAAATATCTTGTAAGCTGCAAGCATCCAAAATCGTAATTCCGTGCTAAGCTTTCAAAAACATGATGAATCACCCTCGCTAGGGACGAGTCACCCTTGGAGCAATCACATCGTGGCTTGCGGTTCCGAACTGAGCTGGTATTATTTTAAATTAACACCATTACTAACGCTTCTCCCACGGGAACGGAGATCCATGCTATTCCGAAGGTTACTTGCTGGGCTAGGCCGGGCCGGGAAAATGAAAATGTAAAACACATGCGAGATCTCTGTGTTAGTTCAGCGGGAAATTATTGATGTAGACAGACTTTTTGTTTGACAGCGCGTATAAAAGTTTTATCACGGTCCAGAAATCAAATGATACGGTAGAGCCCGTTGGAAGTCCATAGCTCACGAGCACAAGTCACGACATGGATCAGGTTTACGAGAGTTTTTCTATTTCGCCTCCTACTTCGTCTTCACAGTCTTCTTGTTCGTCTCCTTCGTAAAGATTGATTTTTAGTGATGGGCATGCTCGTACGCAGCGACCTGCAAATGTTTACGTATATACGTATGCTGCATGTAGGGAAGACCACTTGGGATCAAATATTTTGATACCGAACAGCTGATGAAGCAGCGAAGGAACAAAACTGAGCAACGCAATCAACGATTAACTTTAATACGATATTCATTTCTCATTACATTAATTAACGATAATATACAAACATTTAAAAACATTTTCAGAATCCCTTCTTATCTTTCCAACAGCCGTGGTATCTGTGATACGTTTTAAGCCAAACTGTCCCCACCTTTGGACACATTCAAAAGGTTAACTTCCCTGGCTACTTAGATTTCTGCTGACAGAGCAAAAAAATCGTACTTTATACATTTACAAATTACAATACAAACTCCTCTGTAGCCAACATGTCAATATTTTAAAACAGATCGACCGCATCTGCGGCTACGTCTACAGTCCCCCACTTCGCCATCAATTTTGTAAATGGCAACTAGACGTTGTTTTAGAATTCCGATACAAATTGTGTGTGTACGTCCTGGTATCTTGCGGTGTTGCATTTAACCCAATGCATACTAAACACTTTCCATCACTCAACGCGACGCCGCTCGACGCTCGGCCGCCTCACGCAATTGGCTGATCGCGTCACAACGTCACAACGTCGCACGTGACGTCACAAATAACCCACGTGATTAACGACACCGTTGCGATCATGGAGCCTTTATTGGCCGAGGAGATAAAACTGCACGGGCCAGCTTTGTGACCACGAATATTAGCTAGAAAAGCTCGTTTGACGGCCATATTCACACGCATCGAGCTTCTGCAGACACTTGGGTTGCTTCACAGTACTGTGTGGTCTGGTGAATATGGCCGCCAAACGAGTTTATCTAGTACAGATACGTGGTCACACCGCTAGCCTGCAATTTCACCTCTTGGAATTGGTTCAACGACGCATTGCTTTGAAAAATTCCCTGTGGCATTGGCAATATATTGACGGCGGTGGATACAATGATCATGAGAGTGATGAAGAGCCTAACAGGACGGTTGGAAAATGCGGTACCGTCATCGTTGCAGCTACGGCTACCGAAGCGCACCAAACGAGCAACCGTCGCACCGCATACTATCCGAAGGAAGAATCTTTCACGAACAGCTGCAATGCTTCAGATTGTGGAATTAATAAATGTGTTTCGTGAATTGATATATGTAACTTATAAATATTTCCCAAACAGCTGTAATTAATTGTCAAGTTTATTATTTCAGTGTGATGAGAGCTATGTTAATGTCCATACTACTAGCCAGGTAATGATTGGGCTCGATTCTTTTTGTTTCATGCTAAATCGTGCCGTCATTATGCTGTATTACGTTACCTCCAATTAGCTAAATTAATCGAGACCTAGCGACGCTAAACACGCTCTTTGCGGTGCTTTGCGTTGTGTACATTTCAAGCGATACATCGCTTTAAGCTACGCGTTAGCTTGCGGTAGGTATTGGGAAACCGAAACGGATTTGAGTTCGATGCTTTATTCAGCAACGATATTATTGGAATGTGCAAGTTTGTGTCAAATTAATGAGCCAGCCTATTGTTTGAGCATCAAACGGTAATTGACCACATCACGTGATATGCCTGCGGTGATTAGGAGGAACAAACACGCTTTGATGTAATAGTATTAAAATAATATAATCAACTAAATGTCGTGTTCACATACTCAGATTTAGTTGCTCTCTTTCAAATAAGAAGTCATCACCAAGGCGACAACCAATCGAATCCATGTGCTTTATAGCTAGCCCCTATGTCACCCTCATACATGAAGCTTTACAACCGATCCGAATGAAATGAATGATATGGCTATGATATGATGATATGCATGATATGAATGATAGGATATGCATGATGCAAATAATGAAATCTGATTGACCTCGAAGAGACAGTTAGCCAAGTTACAAAAGCTTCTCCACCTGTTTTACAACAAAACAAACAATTGGAAATAAATCTTCCACTGAATAAAAACATTTTGTCATCGGCCAAGGTTTCCGCTTATCTTTAAAACTCATCGCTGATTAAAGGTGACGTTGGAAAGCGTTGAGCAGTCTGAAACCACTGGGCTGTTTTTAGTCATTTGTGGATACATTGATAGTTGACAATGGACGACTAGTGATCAAGGAATTCCAGAGTCAATCAACGTTGGGGGACAATGCTTTTCTTATGGCGTTAAA
>QKMV01003418.1:0-11500 GCA_003287335.1 Lednia tumana
AAAATCAAAAACTATACGCCACAAATGAAATTAAAGGCACTGAGACAACTGAACCCTGAGACAACTGAACCCCCGCTACCCTACTCATGTACTATTCGTTAAATTCCAACTCCTAAAACCTAGCGGGTAAATGAAGGGAACACAGTAAAATATTGGGCCGTGAATTGGTCGTGCAGTTGGAATCTATATGAGTGGTAGTTCTCACAATGAGAATTAGAACTACGAGGCTTTGACATTTTTCAAAGATCGCTCTGTAAAAAGTGATGCCATGCTGCAACCACAATCTAACCAACTCGACTAACTCCCAAACTCGTGGATTACGCTGAGATGACAAGGATTACATATTTAAAGCCAAATACCGTGTAAGTTTATGAAGAATATTAAAATCACTTCAAAAATACCTGCCTTCTCGAGGACTTGAACCCCAGACCTTTTGCTTGCATGGCAACTGCACTACCAACTAAGCTAAGCTGGGTAATAAATTTTAGAAGTGAATTTCATAACTATTAGTGGTAGATCTCACAAGAAAAAAATGAACCAACAGGCTTTGACACTGTGCAAAATTGTTCAAATTCATATTTTACATTACATGTTCATGTTCATGTAAAAGGTGTTAAGGTGGAAAGAAGGGCAGGTTAAAAAACACATTAGATTTGCTGTTTCTTTCAATCACTGCAGCTAACCCATAAGTAGCACAGACACCAAACTTTGTTACTTTCAAGACAATTGAACTGGCTTTCTGACCAAATGTATTTAAAAAAAAAAATTTTTACTTTTTTAAATTACTTTCTTTTAAGACAGATATTATCATTTTTTCTATTTGAAGGAGGTAAATAAAAACGGGTCAATATAAAAACTTGAAAAAAGGTTTGTCAGAAAGTCAGTTAAATTCTCTTGGAGTTAACCAAGTTTGGTAATCCTGCTTTTTGTGGTTAAGCTGCAGTATTAAAACAAACTTAAAATCGGGTGGGTCTCCCCAGTTGCCCCTCACCCAGCCTTAAGATGTCAATGTTGGGAGCGATTATGCACGACTCAATTCGATCTGCAATGCAACTCCCAAGGCAAAAATTTGACAGGACCGCAATTCTTTACAAAAATAAATTTAAGTCTAAAACATGAGCTCGCATAGGCACTCGCTCATCAACGAGTACATAAAAAAGTTATCTAGTCTGCGCAACGCGCACGCTCATCCAGCAACGCGACTTAAAAAGCGTTACGACAAAGCCCTGAAATGATTTCCATGACAACAAGGTTTGTTTGTTTTGTAAGTTGGCGGATTCGCTCTCATTTGAAACAGCTGTTGGCCCTAAAAAGGGGCGAAAAACTGAAGGCCGACGTTTCGACGGCGATGGCGCCGTCATCTTCAGGGTCCTTCGCGGAATGCCATCGCCGTCGAAACGTCGGCCTTCAGTTTTTCGCCCCTTTTTTGGGCCAACTGCTGTTTCAAACGAGAGCGAATCCGCCAACTCACACAACAACAACATCGCCTCTCAAAGCCTCCGAACATCCAAGGTTTGTTTGGTTTCAGCACACGCGATGACGTCACTCCCGACAAAGTACGAGAAGACGCCGGGCTTCGCCACCACGGCGGGCCAGTCGTACGAGTACAAGATGGCCGCGCTGGTGTTCCTCCGCGCGTGCTGCGCTGGCCGTGAATTCCAGCTGGCGACGAACGTTAAAGGAGCCGGAGCCTTCGACGACGTCATCTTAAAGGTGAGACGGACCGACGCGGCTTGGAACACTTACTATGTGCAGCTGAAGCACAAGGCCGGCTTCCTCACGCGAAGCATGCTGCTAGCCGCGAAGGGAAACTTTTCGCTGCCCAAGTATTTAGAGTCGTACCGTGAAATCCAAACGAACATGGCTTCGAGCACAAAGCAAGCCCTCTTGGAAGGGGCGATGGAACACTGTCAGTTCGCTCTCTTCACGAGTGCCAAGCTGGACCCCGCTTACCAGGCCGACCAGCAACGTACCTTGGGGGTAGATCGCCGCGGGACTTTGGGCGAGATCGAGCAGCTTTTCGGGTCGTGCACGGGGAGTGTATTCAGTTTTGACCCGGAAGGTCTGGGGCCAATGGACACTGCCGTGCGAGACTGTCTGGGAGTTAGCGAGGAGGCGGCGGGCTTCACGAGACAGCTGCGCCTGTTTTGCGCGCAGCCCAGCGAGGAGAAGCTCGACGAGCTCGTCAAAGCCGAGCTGCGCAAGCTGGAGGACAATGCGGACGTGACCGGCGACTACGTCGATCGTCTGTGGGACTGCTTCCGTGAGAACTCGAAAGCGTGGTGCGAGACGAAAAACAACATCCTAGACGGACAGAGTGACTTACTTGCCAGCGCTCGGCGGAGGGTCGTCATGGAGATGCGCTTGGCGTCGGAAGAGAAGACCTACCGGATAGGCTACCGCTTTGCACCGGCCGCTCTGGCCTCCTTGAAAGCCGATCTTGGCAGGTTTCCGCGGCTCCACGTCGAGGCGAGCGAGTGCTCTTTGCGGCTGAGCTGCACGAAGGTCCTCCAGTCCGTCGAGGGCTCGCATTTGTTTCTCGGCATCGAGTGCTTTCTGGAAAATCACCGGGTCGTGAACTCCGGGAAACAAACGACTCTTGTCATAGCCGTGGACGATTCGAGTGTAGTCGACGATGCCGTCGCGTCAACAATGGGTGACATTTCGTTTTCTTCTCAGAAGCGAATCGTTATCGTGTCTTCCAAGGACAATGCCACGGCAAACGTACTTGTCGGACTGATGGGTCATGATTTTGCACGCTTCAGCGATATTTTTGCATTCTCGTCATTCGGCGATGACTCTAAAAGTAAGTTTCTAGACACCACGATCTCGCTACAAGGTTGTCAGATGTCTCTAACAATGTTCCTGAAAGGTCTTGAGATCGATGAACATTTGAGCGCGTCAACGGTCGTCAAGATTATCGAAAGCGGGGTGAATCCGTCATTCGGGCCCATGTTACCTGACGGCGTCGACTATTACGTCGCTCGCACTTTGGAGCAAGCGTTTGCGTTGAACGCCAGCATCCTTTGCAAAGCAGAAAACATGACCATCGTACATTCTACACCGGAAGACATCAAGACCATCTTACTGATCGCTGATCCATCTCTCAGCCCAGAATGTGTCACAGAGACGTTAATCCACCTAGAACAGTCGCCGCTCCATCCCGATGCCAACGACCCTTCCGTTAGCACCGGAGCACCTCTATTACTGCTGGGAACGTACGAATGTCAACTCTCAAGTCTCTCATCAGGCCAAGTTACCGCCCTGCGAATCCGTCCCAGCAAAAACGCTTCGGAACAACCAGCCCTAATTGGCCAGTTGCTTTTTGTTCTCGCCAACACAGACGAACAAGCTGTCACCACGTTGTCTAGGTTCAACGAGTCGAATCACCTCTTGCTGTTTGCGAACCGGACGCTGAGCTGGGTGGAATCCGAATGCAACATAGACTTCATACGGGAGCATATTGACACGGCTCAAACACCTGAAAAATTGACCGTAGGCGGCGAATCACGAGTCTTGGAAAGAGTTACTGACGTTGGCGGCAGGTTCGTTATTATTTGCGCAGAGCCCGGAATGGGCAAGTCAACGCTGATGGCCCGACTGGCTCATACAACCAGACGAGACGACGGTTCCAGAAATGTGTGGGTGATTTTGGTTTCGTTAAATGACCACTGTGCATTATTTGCAGAAGACAAGCACAAGCATGCCTTTCAATTCCTGTCGGAGGCAGCAGGGCTCAAGTCTGCTCTGGAGCAGGATTTGTTTAGGTTGGCGTTAGAAGTCACCGGAAATGTTGTCGTTCTTATAGATGGATTCGACGAGGTGGCGTCGAGGTATGAAAAGGAATGCTGCATCTTGCTGTCACGTATTCTGGAAACCAAGGCCAAGAAGGTTTGGTTGACTTCGCGGGACACCATTCAAACTAACCTCGAGAATCGTCTGTCTCATTTGGCGACAAAATTGTGCCCATTCGACACGGACGATCAGAAACGCTTCTTGCAACAGTTTTGGATGTCAACCAAGAAGGCCAGAAAGCTGTTGCGTTACGAGTCAGTCTCGGTGGCGGAAGGGTCGACGCTGAGTGAAAACTCGCTGAAAAGGAAATTGGAAGAAAGGTTGGATGATTTCATTCCCCGTCTGCTCGAGCTTTCGTCTGAAGCCATCAAAAAGACATCAGGGGGCAAAGAATTCTTGGGAATTCCCCTGCAGATGCACATGATGGCCGAAATCTACGAGGACGGTGTGTTTGGCCCAGGCGCGGCACATATCCCCGACGATAAGCCCACGCTCTCCAGTAAGATGGACTTGGTTACACTGATAGACCAATTCGTGGAGAAAAAACTTCGAATCTACGTACAAGACAAGCTAAAGATTAAGAAAACCAATCCAAACTATCACATATTTATGGAAATCTTTGGAAAAAAAATGAACGAAATTAACACAATTTCGGCTCTTGTTTTAATTATGAACGACCAAGACCTAGGTCGTTTACATGTCAAAACTTTCGAAAAAAAGTCAAAAAAGATCTTCACGGACAAATACATAAGCCCAGACCAGACGGGGTTATTGAATATTGTTAACGGCAAGCCCAACTTCATTCATCGCGTCTTCGCTGAGTATTTCGTGGCAAGATGGCTAGCAAAACGTTTCGAAAAGAATGCGCACTTCGTATCCAACAAATTGTTCACAGCCTACTTCAGTGCAGTTCGTAATCTTCTGGATCGGATTCTCGCCAAAGACCATCAGTTACACATCGCTGTAATCAACGAGGATGTCGACGAAGTCCACACCCTGCTAGCAAGTAACATCGACGTCCACGCAAGAGACCTAGGAGGCAGAACGGCACTGCACTTGGCGGCGGCCCTCGGCACAAGCGAAGTGCCAGCGGAAGCGAAGAAACGCAGTGACATACTAGACGCGCTTATCAGTCGCACTACGGACGTCAACTTGGAAGACAACGTCCTCCGAGGGGCTCCTCTTCGGTATGCCGACATTTCACAATATTGGGACGCGATCGACAAACTACTTCGCTCTCCCAGCGCCGACACCAAACTTCTAGCCAAAACATCGAGGAACTTTTCAGATCCCTACATGCTGAAATGCATCTTCGCCCACGATCTGGACGGGCTTTTGGCCTTCTGCTTGGACCAGGGCCTTCCCGTCGAGCATGCGCCTGAGGGCTGCAACCGACTTCTTTGCGATGCTTGTAAACACGGTGCCGTGCGTGTTGCAACTCTTCTCGTCAAGCGATGCGCAAGTGTGGAGCAAATTGACGGAGAGCGAATAACACCGTTGCACTGCGCTGCCACCAACGGACGTGAATCGATCGTTCAACTTCTCCTACAAGCAATGCCCAGCGATGCAAGGAAGGTTACTTTAGTGCGAAAGGTTGATCATAATGGCAATACAGCACTGCACAAAGCAGCAAACAAAGGGCACACGACAACTGTCCGAGCACTACTAGAAGCAACGCCCGGTGATATGGAGAAAACTGCGTTGGGAAAAAAGGTCGATAGAGATGGCAACACAGCCCTGCACATAGCCGCGTGGAATGGCCACACGGCGACTGTAAACGCACTACTGGCAGCAATACCCGATAAAATGGAGAACACTGCGCTAGTAAACCAAGTCAATAAAGTTGGCCACACCGCACTGCACAGAGCCGCGTGGAATGGACATACGAAAACTGTCCGAGCAATACTAGAAGCAATACCCGACGACATGGAGAAGACTCCATTGGTCAACAAAGTCGATAAATTTGGCAACACAGCAATGCACATAGCAGCTTGGATTGGTAACACAGAAACTGTCCAAGCTCTACTAGAAGCAATACCTTGCGATGTGGAGAAGACGGCGTTCGTAAAAAAGGTCGATACATATGGCAACACATCACTACACATAGCTGCTTGGCTTGGTCATACGGAAACTGTCCAAGCACTACTAGAAACAATCCCCTGCGAAGTGGAGAAGACTGCGTTAATAAATAAGACCGATAAAGATGGCAACACAGCGCTGCATAGAGCGGCTTGGATTGGTAACACACAAACTGTCCGGGCACTTCTAGAAGCAATACCAGGCGATGTGGAAAAGACTGCGTTGGTGAACCAAATCGATAAAGATGGTAACACAGCACTGCACTTAGCGGCCTCGAAGAAACACACAGAAACTGTCCAAGCATTACTAGAAGCAAAACCCGGCGATGTTGAGACGTCTAAGCTAGTAAACAAGATCAATGACATTAACAGAACAGCACCGCATAGAGTGGCTTGGAGTGGATACAGAGAAACTGTCCAATCCATACTAAAAGCAATGCCCGGGGATACGGAGAAGATTGCACTAATAAACAATGTCGATAAAGATGGAAACACAGCACTGCATAGAGCGGCTTGGATTGGAAACAAGGAATCTGTTCAAGCACTACTAGCAGCAATACCCGACGTTGAGGAGAAGACTCTGTTTTTAAACCAGCTCGACAATGATGGCAACACAGCACTGCATTTAGCGGCTTGGATCGGACATACGCAAACTGTCCGAACATTACTTGAAGCAACATCCACCGATATGGAGAAGACTTTGTTGGTAAACAAGGTCAATAAATATGGCAACACACCGTTGCACATAGCGGTTGTCAATGAACACACGGAGACTCTCCAAGCACTAGTAGAAGCAATACCCGGCGATATGGAGAAAACTGCGTTGTTAGACAAAGTCGACGAAGATGGCAACACAGCGCTGCACGTAGCGGCTTTGAAGGGCCACACGGCAACTGTCCGAGCACTACTAGCAACAATACCTGGCGATATGGAGAAGATTTTGTTGGTGAACAAGGTCGATAGTACAGGCAACACAGCACTGCATGTAGCTGCGTGGAAGGGACATGCAAAAACGGCCCATGCACTACTAGAAGCAATTCCCGGAGATTTGGAGAAGACTGTGATTGTAAACAAATTCAACGAAGATGGCGACACAGCACTTCACAAAGCTGCTTACAAGGGACATGCGGAAATCGTCCAAGCGCTTCTGGAAGCAATACCCGGCGATCTGGAGTTGATCGCGTTAGTAAACAGGGTCAATAAAGATGGCAACACAGCACTGCAGAAGGCGGTTGAGAGAGGACACACAGAAACTGTTCAAGCACTACTACGAGCACTAACCAACGACATGGACAAGACTGCGTTGGTAAAAGTGGCCAATAAACATGGCAATACAGCGCTGCACATAGCGGTCGACAATGAACAAATAGAAACTGTGCAAGCGCTTCTAGAAGCAATACCGAACGATATCGAGAAGACTGTGGTGATGAACACAGCCAATGAATTGGGCTACACAGCAATGCAATCAGCGGCGCGGTTCGGTCATACGGAAACTGTCCGAGCACTACTACAAGCAATGTCCGGCGAAATGGCTAAGACTGCTTTAGTAAATAAGGTCGATAAAGATGGCAACACAGCCCTGCACATGGCGGCTTGGAAAGGACATACTGAAACTATCCAAGCGCTCTTGGAAGCAATACCCAGCGAAATTGAGAAGACTGTGATGGTAAACAAAATCAATAAAGTTGGCTATACAGCATTGCAAATAGCGGGTCGATTCAGCCACACGGAAACGGTCCAAGCATTACTGGAAGAAATATCCGACGGTATAGAGGACACTGAATTGGTAAACATCGTCATCGAAGTTGGCAAAACAGCACTGCAAAAAGCGGCAGAGCGCGGACAAACGGAAACTGTCCAAGCACTACTGGATGCAATACCCAGCGCCAAGGAGAAGATTACTTTGGTAAACAAGGTCGATGAAGATAAGAACACAGCACTACACATAGCGGCGT
This sequence comes from Lednia tumana, assembly GCA_003287335.1. NCBI lineage: Eukaryota > Metazoa > Arthropoda > Insecta > Plecoptera > Nemouridae > Lednia > Lednia tumana. The sequence continues at coordinate 7,829 of QKMV01003418.1, forward strand.
CGAGGGGTCACACGAAAACCGTCCAAACACTTCTAGAAGCAATGCCAGGCGATATGGAGAAATTTGCGTTGGTGAACAAAGAAGATAAATATGGCGATACAGCACTGCACAGAGCGGCTTTAGTTGGACATACCGAAACCGTCATTGCACTACTCCAAGCAATACCCGACGGTGCGGATAAAACGGCTTTGATAAACAAGGTCTATAACGATGGAAGCACCACACTGCATGTAGCAGCTTGGGAAGGACACACCGAAACTGTCCGAGCACTACTCAAAGCAATACCCGACGGTGCGGATAAAACGGCTTTGATAAACAAGGTCTATAACGATGGAAGCACCACACTGCATGTAGCAGCTTGGGAAGGACACACCGAAACTGTCCGAGCACTACTCAAAGCAATACCCAGCGAAATGGAGAAGACTTTGTTGATTAATAAGGTCAGCGAAGTTGGCAACACAGCAATGCACAGAGCGGCTTGGAAGGGGCACACAGAAATTGTCCGAGCTCTACTAGAATCACTACCCGGAGATATGGATAAGTCTGCATTGCTTAACAAGGCCAACAGTAATGGCCACACAGCACTGCACATAGCTGTTGACAATGGAAACACGGGAACCGTCCAAGCATTGCTAGAAGCAATATCCGGCGTTACGCAGAAAACTGCGTTACTAAACAAAGTTGATGAAGAAGGCAACACAGCCCTGCACGTAGCAGCTTTGAAGGGACTTACGGAAACTGTCCAGGCACTTTTAGAAGCCATGCCTGGCGTCAGGGAGAAGACTGGGTTCATAAAGAAAGGCGATAAATATGGCAACACAGCTTTGCATAAAGCGGCTTTGTTTGGACATGCGGGCACTGTTCGAGCGTTGCTGAATGCAATGCCCGGTGACAAGAAGAAGACTGCACTGGTGAAAAAAGTCAATACAGGTGGCAAAACAGCGCTGCAAATTGCTCAGAAGAGGAACTACAGCGATGTAATCCAGACCCTTTCACAGTACACCAACTGGTCTAGCATATTCTCGGAAGTGAAGACCAGGAGTCACGTTTTGTTTCGAAAAAAGTGACCCAGAAGTCAAGTGATCACAATTTTGTTTAAGTTTAACAATTTCACGATGACTGTACGCCTCCCGCTGACCACCAATTGACCCCATTAACCTCAGATAATGCAGTCTTCACGAAGATTTTCTTAGCCCTGCCTAGCCCTGTGTTGTGGTATAGGAGTTGGCTCCATGGGGCTGTCAGAGTTACGCCAGGGACAATTCACGAAATATGGTCACATATGCGTGGTTGCAGTCAAATAATTATAAATCTGTTCAAATGAGCAATTATTTGCCAATAACAATATGTGAATCATAATATAAAAGTAACCGAAAGTTGATAAGGGACAGCCGTAGCAAACTGACCACATAATAATGCTTAGCCCTTGCTTGAAGCAGGGCTGACAAGGATTAGCGAGTACAAAATCTGTAATTCATTAATTACCGCTTTAATTTGTTATACTTCTTAATGCTATTTGAATTGCCTATAATGATTCTTTAAGTGTATTTAGCAATCGAATGAATTACTGTAGCATTCATTATTAGTAAATACATTACTGATTTAGAAGCCTGCTGCGTGAATTGTCCCGGGCGTAACTCTCACAGCCCCATGAAGCCACCCCCTATACCCCCATATACCCTATATACCCTATACCCTATACCCCCTATACCCCCCAGAGTGCAGTGCATTACCTTTAGGGCCGGTTTTACAACTTTTCTTAACTCCCAGTTAAAAGTTATTCATAGAATTTAATCGGTATCGCCATGGCAACAGCCAATCTCATCCACGGAATTAATTTTGTTTCTGAGGATTATCTCTTAACTCATATTTAAGAAAAGCTGTAAAACCAGCCTAAGAAATAATTAAGAAATTAATTAAGAAATAATAATTGGATTGCCACGCCTTCGAACATTTCAGTGCCACGTTCACGTCCGTTATAAATTAGGAAGTTTAATCTGAGTGATAGATTTTGGTTTGAGAAGACCCATATTTATTAGAGGTAAGGAAGGAAAATATCTTTAAGGTATGCTATTATGGTTTCCCCCATTTGTTGAAGGGATTAATATTTACAATAATGGAGATTTAATTTTATTGTTAAATGTGATATTTGGATCGGAAAAATGTGTGAACAAATTTGTTTCTCTGGAAATGGGCGGACATTTCTGTCGAATCATCAATTACCTACAAGTCGAAAGTTTTTTGTGTTGAGTTCATCTTACTCCTGCTTATTTTTATATGTTAGCCATGCTTTTTTTTCGTTAGTAGAGAATAACAGAAAAGCAAAGTTGATACCCATGTACCCATGGTACCCATGTACTGCAAATGCGAAAATTGTATAGAATTTAGAACATATATGATTGAGCGCTTATGTTTATATAAGCTCAGTTTTGACCTATTTCCAAGTGTTGTTATTTGGTATTAAATCTATCAATATGTGTGAGTGTCTTTCTTTTATTATAAAGAAAAAATCGAAAGAAAATATTCACTTAATCAAAACTATTGTTTAAATGTATGTTAACAATAACTTTACAAAATATAACCGTCAAAAGCGTTGGCTAAAAATAAAAATAAAATATTGTTTTACAAAGCGTGTTTGAAGTTTCACACAAATCCCCTGCAGATGCAATGACGATTATAGTCTTCGCTTTAGATAGGAGTGCACGGAATTTGGCAACGTTTTAATGATGAGGCTTTAATGATGAGCATGTCCTCCTACTTGTTATCCATGTTAACACCCCAAACATGTTATCTGTCATAAAAGATAGGCACTGTTGTGAAATATCTCGTAGACCAAGTGCAACCCTCACATGTCATATTGATCTGAAAATTTTAGTATTTATTGTGCATGTAGGTAGACGGGTTGGGGAGGCAATTTGGTATTTGGCAACACAACTCTGTGCTCGAGTCAGCGACCAAGTTATTACGGGTAAAACACCCGAGTCCTGTCAAATAAACATTGATTTCAACAAAGATAAACCCAATCACCCCTTGATAGGCAGAAATTCAGTGCACTTCTAGCTTAAGAAAGACTATACAAGCCTACTTGATCTTGATGTTTTCCCTGTCTTTTGATTGAATCGGAGCTCGAGCTCCATCACTTCCCCCTCCAACTCGCAGCTATACCTACCCCAAGATGTTCCCCCTAGCGGTAGCGCCGCCAACCCAAGGCGTTATGCCATAGAATAATGCTACCAAGAACTACAACGCTTATGGGAGAATGTCAACGCGAAAAAAAAATTAAAAATAGCTGAAATTAAAAGTAAGCAGCTGTCAAAATGCTCAATGAAAGTTTAATTCAAACGTCTAAGTCAGAGCCTATGTATACTAGTATCTTTGGTCTAAGTATTTCATGGAAGTCAAATGTGTCAGTTTCGTCAATTTTGTTTCTCTAAGTTCATGATTGCCCATTAGATAATAAAAATCACCGTAAGAGATCGTTTTAGGACGCCGAGAAAATATACAGTTCCAGAGCCAATTAATAAATATTGCTTCCCTTAATCTTAATTGCCCTAGGAATACTTGAATTTTGTTCTCATTGCGCATGCTTACTGTTTACTACCCATTTAGAAAAAGTCCATTTCCAAAAGATATCGCCTCAGCCGGGGTAAATCACGTGATATCTCTAACGTA
>QKMV01003421.1:0-11495 GCA_003287335.1 Lednia tumana
GAGGTGGATTGCAAGGGGATTGAAGCTGTCGCACTAACTTCAAACCCTCCAGCCTCTCTCCCGAACAGAAAATGGACATTGGTGTGAATGGTCACCCATCCAACCTTTGGTCCACCGCAATGTTGCTTAACTTCGATGATCTCACGAGAACCGGTATATCCAACATGCCAAATCGTTGAAGTAAAGATTTGAATTTATGAGCGCGCGTAGCTTACAGTATGAAATTTGCGTATTAATTGGGGGAAAGAGGGGGGTTCTACAGAAAAAGTGGTCATTTGCGCTTTTATCGTTCTTCTACCAGTTTGACAGCAGGCACTATGGCGGTGCACCGACAAGAGCAGCGAGTTCTTGCTCGACGGAATGGGTCGAGCCGGTCGTCGATAACGAGGACGGGTGATCAAATGACGGTGTTGTAGAGGGGGAAGATCTTATTAAGGGATGGTGGCTAAAAGGGTTCAGGTTCTATTAAAGTGGGCTTTAGCTAAAAAGCAATTTATCATCTATTTTGTATCATGTATTGTATCATGTAATGTTGAAGTTGAATGACGCACTGCATTGACAACCGGCCCGTGTGGTTGGTGTATTGGCTTCGATGAATGATATGGTGATAATGAACCTGATAGGGAACAGGGAAACTTGGTGCTTGTCGGCACGTAGCTTATACTCCTGTGAGAGCTCTCGTAAAGCGCCAAGGCGACCCCTTACGAAGGACGGTGCCCAATACAGCAGGATTACTCTTCTAATCCGTGCTGTCGAATAGTTCACTTCAAAGGGAGTGAACCTGCTGTACTAGCTTCAAATCCTCCAACCTCTCTCCTGAACAGAACTGATCTTGGGATGAATGGTCACCCAACCAACCACTGGCACAGCGCAATTTTGCTTTGAGTTTGGTGATCGCACGAACAATACATTAGTGCCTTGGGAATCTGACTCATCATCACATTTAACTACCGTGTTTCTTTATTATGACATCAGAAGAATATTATTACGTATATCCGGATTCAACTCGAGTCTTAGTACTTCTCCATCACGTGAGGAGGATGGTCATTGGTCACATTGAAACCATTGCGTCGTTGAATAATTCTTTGGTGAAAATCAAGTGAGAGATATGGACGCAATTGATTGATTGTACATCGATTTACGTGTTTAAGATTCAATGTAGGCGCTGGGTACATTTTAGGAGCAATCTTTGGTGATATATTGATGGCCTCTGGTTTGGTCTGCATTGTGGTCTGACTGCGTAATATCACGATGGTGACTGCGAGCCAAGTAAGAGTTGAGTAGAATAGTAATTCAAGATCTTGTGCACAATATCCTGTCACTACATGCTCACAATATTATCAAACTCGTGTGGCACATTGCCCCTTTTATGTAAGAAATCATGCATCAGTATGTCTCTTTCTTACAATTTTGTGAAATGATTTCTTTTCCGAAACTTGAAAGCGGATACGTAGGTTTAGAGTGAAATCCATCAATCGTGTGTCAAATTAAGGATACTAAGACTTGAGACTTACTAATGGTTATGAAGTTAAAATTCTTTGCCGGTCATTTATCAATCAATCGCCATTGTTTTATAAATTGCTTTTAAAATATGTTGATCACTCAAATGTAGAGTGGTTACGTAGGGTTTGCCTGTGGTTGGTATAAGTTCAATATGCTGTCCTAAATGCTTGCTGTTTGCTATCAATCTAATTGCCCTTGGTGTTGTGGGGGAGGCAGGCAGGCTGGTCTGCAGGACGGAAGGAAGGAGGCAGTTTGCTCGATATCTATATATATGGATAAGGTACTGGCCTGCCTTGGCCCCTAGAACTGTGAAGGCTCAAGGTTCTCGGTCTCCGTCTCCTCACACCCAACGTAGGTACGCGACCAGAAACACCACACCCAAGACCCCGCCCGAGTTCAGAAAAATCTCTCCCTCCTTTCCTTAAGTGTCGTCTAATCAGCCCGACGTCAAAGAGATCCCCCGATTACAATTAAAATCTGAACTAATTAGCCAATGTAGATAGAACTAGAAGGCGGTGTCCGTGTACTTGTGGAGCTTTGAGGATCTTGATGTCGACGAAGTAGTTTTCTCACTGATGTGATAAGTGTGGATTCGCTTTTTGTTGTTCTATTCAAAAACGCTACAGAGATATCCTGATAAAAATTGAAAAATGCATACTATTTTGCATATACCTACATTTCATACTGAGAGAGCATACTGCGTTACATCCACAAAATACGCTCTCTAGCCATGCCTCCCTGCGATAATTGTCACCCAGTGTACATGGCGGAAAAGTATGCAGATAGAACTAATCTGCGGTGACTGAACGATTTGCAAAATGGCCTCTTGTTGCCATTTCCGTGGTGACAATTCAACTTTTTTTGTAGTGTTTTTCTTAGGGTCAGTTTTACCGCTTTCTCAACTCAGAGTTAAAGTGGGAGTTAAGTTAAATGCCATAGCAACAACCCATCAGCCTCATATACGGCTAGTGGCTACGTTTCCGTAGAGTCCTGACTCTAGATAAAATTTTTGTCATTCGTATGCTACATAAAGGCTAAAATTGAGTTGATCTTTGTTTCTATGGGACAAGTTTTGACTATGGTTTACTTTCATCATATAGGTTATAGGTTTTACCGTAGAAAAGTTTTACCCTTGGCATGGTATTCGCTTTTTGTCAGTTGCCACTCATATTCGCGAACGTTTTAGCGTTTAATATTAAACATTTTAAAATTTTAACATATATAGCGGGTACACTTTGTATTTGCTAATTGATAATAAAAAACTGAGCAAATTTCCAGTGTCCGGCATGTGCGGCATTGGGAGAAGTTCACATGACTGTTTCATTTGTCAAAAGGAAGTATAGCTTTGCCTTTGAGACATCTACAATGATCAGCTGAAAATTTGTTTGCTCAAGCATGATAAAACTAAACTAGGACCGAACTCCCAATGGCAACCAATTCCCCTGACAATGATCGATCACACGAAACGAAACGAATGCAAATTGCTGTTTCGACTGCAGACATAGTCTGGATCCCATTCTACAGAAATCATTATCATGATAAATATGCCTTGACTAAATGGTCTTTGATAATGGTACTTGGCAAGCCGCATAGAGGTACTTTATACCATTCCTACGCATTGTGTGCCTATACATGTCTTTCCAGATACAAACTTACGCCTGCATCCGCATTCACCGATATCTTGTCGCCAATATTGACTAATGAACTCAAGTTATAATGTCACTCAAAGTGTTATTGGAATATTTTAATACCTACATACCTACACTCCCGAATTGTATTATTCTTATCTGATTGTTCAATAATCAAGGTCGTTTCATTATAACACGCCCATGTAATTATATAGATCGAGGATTATTTTATTGTGAATTGTGATCAATACAGCCATCGGCACATGTCTATTTATTATCTTAACCCATTCGCTAACATATAAATCTGATGTGCAGTAATGTTTTTTCTTTTTTTTTTACTGTAAACATAAATTTGCGGGATTATATTCACTAGAGCCTTGAGTAAATGGAAATGTGCATTATTCCCAAGTGGTAGTTATAGTCTTGGGTCAATAATTTCGCTTGAAATTCAGCCCTCGGAGATAATTCGTAGCCCCCGTCGTTGCCGTTATTAGACCTAGCTTAGTATGTCAAAATTGATAAAACTCAAGGAAATGAAATCAATTTACGAAATGGCGATGCAAAACGTACATTACCGATTGTATTACGCAAGTCTTATTAACATCTCGTACTATTATCGATCATATCTCAAATTACCTTCAACTTTATAATTTTTGTGCCCTGAAAGTGCTATTATAACATATGAATAACTGTTTAAAACACAAGAAATTAATTTTATACGGCAATCGGAGCCGCGTGATCGAACACGAGTGAAGGCCACAGAAGGACGACAAAGGTGACGCAGCGCGCGAGGAGTTTCTAATGACTGCATAAATTGGACATATTTTCATTGTAGGCCAAGGATCACTGTTTTCGCCCAGCCATTGTCGCATAAGAAGACATTCAGCACTGTTTGGGCCAAATTCCCTTCGACTTGATGCCGGGCCCGAGGGGCAGCTAGGAGTCCTTGCCTCTAGCAATAACCTATCGCAACGACCACCTCAAGCGAAAGCATTTCGGGCAAAAGCGTTTACGGTTAGAATGGTAAAGGACACTGTAGCCTAGCGCCCGTCCGTTAGGCGGAAGTACCTATATTAAGGCTTCACCACAAAATGTTTGCTTCGCGCAATGTGATTTCGACAATGCCATGAAATCTTGTCATCACCACGAACTTTGTTCTTCGCCATGCACTTTGGGCTTTGGCATTCTGGGCTTCGCCTTATAACTGACGCTGTGCCTCTTGAATTTGGCTTTCATGTTTCAAATTGGAAATGTCCCTCACATATGGTTCCACGCAGTGGGCTTCGCCTCATTAAATTGGGATTCGTTGTGATATTTGAGCTGTTTTGGGCTTAGTTCTAAATATGATTTTTTCAATTCAGTTCTTTATTTACCCTATGGGCAACCTCACGTTTGGGTTACGCTAGGGATTTTATTTTTTGTGAATTTTCTTTAATTTTTCCAAAAATGAATTTTTCAAACATTGACGATCGGAATTGAACCGGCAATGCAATAATTAGTCAGAAATACATACCATCAAGCCAACCTCAAATTCAGAAAAAAATGTATTCCCCCGTCGTCGCCCCGAAACGCGGCTTTTCACATTATCTGAAAAACGTGTCTGAATTAATTGACAGATTTGTGGCGCTTTGAAGTGCCTCAGCTACATGGCTATCAGCGCCGATTTGTTTGAACGTTCAACTTCCGTCATGCATTGAGGGAAACAATTTCAATTTGACCAACCTCCAATCAAATTGAAGAAATCGAACGGTTTGGCGTGTTGGATAAACCACATCTCAAGAGATTGCCGAAGTTAGCAACATTGCGATGGACCCATGGTTGGATGGATGACCATGCATACCAAAGTCCATTTCTGTTCGGGAGAGAGGTTGGAGGATTTGAAGCTAGTGCAGCAGCTTCACTCCCCTTGCCATCAGCCTCTCGACTGCACGGATTAGTGGAGAAATTTCATGCTGTTTAAGTTGTACTGTCCTACAGAAGGGACGTTAAACGGTGGTCCTCTTGGTGCTTTTCGACAAGAGTAGGCTACGTGCCGGCAATGGTTTCCACCGTTCCCTATTAGGTTCATCATCACCCTATCATTCAGCGACACCAATAGGCCAGTGCTACAAGGCCAGTTGACAAAAATTGCGTCGTTAAACACCGAATAATCAAAAACAACCTCCCACCCCCAAAAGGGCCCAATTTGGTCACACATAGTCGACACTCCCACCATTCATCTACTTGGAAACTTTCTGACAGGGGATTTTATTTTCAAAAATCCAACTCGAACGCTTGAGAAACGGAAATAAAGGGTAATTCCGTGAGGCACAAAATTCTGACACCAACGATATTATAATATAGGGGATACTGATATAGAAATCGAAACCGATGTGACTAAACTTTGAGTGAATCAGATATCTCCGAACAAAATAAGTAATTTTATCATGGCTGCAAATGCTTTAGGTTATGGTAATACTTAAAACCTTTATCACTTGCACAAATATGCGCATTAATGAAAAGGATTCTGGTTAATTCTGGTTAATTCTGGTAATCCCCTCCACCTACAAAACCAAAATTAGTGGGCTACAGAATTCATTTTTGAGGACCAATTGGCCGACCAACGACAATATTTTTATTTAAATCGCTGCTTGGTGGTAATTACCATTCACCGTGAAACTAAAGGTAAAGCAGAAGCATAATGTAATGTTTTTCTGTCTGTAATTAGAGGACTTTTGCAATGTTTCTGAGATCTTGGCATGGGTGAGGAATAGAGGGTGGTGGTGGCTCACCTATCTGATCTGACCTCATTCTGATGTAGCAAAGTGCATTTGTATAGACATTTTTTCTAAATGTCAAACATCAGATGTGAATTCCTAATTTGTGAGTCAGTCAGATTCATTTCAATATTCTGCTCTCTGACTTACAACCAAACAATTTTTTACGCGAGATTTGAAAGTACTATAAATTAGTACAGTTGTTATACTTTTCTCTTCCGCGCAAACCGCCAAATTTGACGGAAACCTCGGGGACATTTTGAAACTCATAAAGATACACAAACTCCAATTCCTTTCGACGATATATATATATATATGCATAGATAATTAAACTACTAGCATAATTATGAACATTACCTATCGACTGATGGTAGGGTGTGCGTAAATTATTCGGTGGCTTGCCCAGTGCCCAGCCCAATCTCACCACATCCGGTCAGACACGCAGGCTGATCGACGACCTGTGGCTAATAAAGCAAGGTATCAAGATGGTAACTATAAGGGGACTACGTCAGGTAGCCGTGCCACGGAGTTTCATACCTCCCGTGGACTTTTCTTGCTCCACAAGATTATTTTGCATGACACTTTATCACGTATTGTTGGTCTAATAACCGCTTGGGTGGTCATTATCATAGAAAGCCTATAAGCTACATGTAATTGAAACCGTCTCCAGGTATTATTGGCTATTGTAATTACGAGCGAGAGTGGAATTACTTTGGTTCTGCACGCGTCGATAAAAGCAATCAACAGTGAAGTGTCGTTATCCAGCTCATTTATTAATGAATTATGTGTTTTTTGTGCAATATTCTTAACGAGAGTTGACGTTGGTTTGCAAGTTATGTGGCCAGACGAGCGATCTACCTGTCATCTGTGTAGAAAACTGTACCCAGATAGATACGAGATACCGTGTGTGTAGATCACGGCCAAGTCTAAGAGCTGCGTAAATGTAACGCTCTCCGAAGGTGCTCCACAATTTCAACCACACCCGCGCAAGCACAACAATCTTGGCTCGCAATTCCGGGTGCCAGCCAAATTAGTTTACGTGATTCGGATATTTAATTAGCAATTAAACAAACTTTAATTTACAGACATACGCAAACAGTAATTTCATCTACAAGGTCAATCATACCACATCATTGAAAAATTGTTTTTCGTTTTTACTGGGTCAATGATTTTTATCTCATTAATCTATATTTTCATTTTGGCATGATTTCTCAACATCAATTAGTAATTAGTTTACAGTATACATACGTCCGGCTTCAAGAATGATTGGACCGTAAGTTCAGGAGCATCTTCTCATACATTTTTATTTGCTGTACCCAGTCGAATGTGTTTGTAAGAACTATATTAATCATAATGCTATTTTACTTGCAATATTAAGTTGACATAACTGGTTTATGCAGGGATCAACACTTGCAAAGCGATCAGTTGACACTATTCAAAACCAATGTCATTGTCTCAAGATTTATAAATCACAAAAATATTTATTCAAGTTTATATGAAAGCTTCCTACACATCTGAAGCAAAATGCAACCGATTATACTTGACATTATAACGCCGAAGTGTCGACACCTTTTTAACGTTTAAACACATGGAAATAAAATATGTCACGCTTAAAAAAAATATATCTGATATAATCGTAGTGTTTATTACACTCCTTCCACACGGCTAGTTTACAGTGGCGTGGACAAGTGCCATAAAAAAAGAGTAATTTTATTTATAATAGGCTTACAGATGGCGTAAGTTACGGTTTACTTATGCACATTGTTCCCCTGTCAGTTTGCACAAATTTCTGCCCAAGAAACTGGCTTTGCTCCGAACATTTTAACTTACTATGTCGTAGTAGCAGCGTATTATACTGATTGTTCTAACTTTGAACAAAATAGCAATTTCATAACCAGACTAACAATCAAGCTTAGGAAAATGTTTAAAATATAGGTATTGCCATCAACCTATTAGATTGAATATTTCTCGTGCTGTGCTAACAAAGTTGCTTAATTGAAGTTAGATTAATTTATCTCACATCTTACTCATGTTATGATCACGAAATGTCTGTAATAAATTAATTATCTTCGTATTTATCATAATGCAGACATTTTTCGCGAGTGATTGAAAGTGAACAACACAGAGTTAATGGCTGGATGACTTTAACAGCAACTGCCTTTCGAGCACGACATTTTTGAATCGCCAGCTGGCTCGGGCTCGGGCGTGGCTTTAGCCAGCGTTCACCGTTTGATTAGAGAACTTCATCCCAGAGAGTGCACATAATTTTTTTAACTGATAATATTTATGTTGATTAGGCGGTTAAAAGAATTGGACTAGAAAAGTCTCTTCGGCTCAGACATTCGGCCATTTTGTCGTTACGCTGTTCATGAAAATGGTTAGCAAAATGTGAATACAATGTAATCGAGATTTTGATCAGCGCGAGATTAATTTCCCAGCTGTCATTAGATAATCCCACTGGCAGGCTCGGCTGTCATATAAACTATCTTTGTGGCAATCTCACATATCATTTAAAATAAAAAACAATATGTTTCTGATTAGAGTGATAGCTAATAAAAAAGGCAGTTTGGCGGCATTGACAAAAAACACGGAATTTGACTTTGAACAACCTGTTGACAGAGTCACAATGAACTTCAAAATCTACGTGACATATCTTCATTGGCAATCAGACAAGATCACTTTCTTTCATTGACAGCTTCGTCTGACAGCCAAGGCAGGGTAGGCTCTACCGGCTCATGCGCGGTTGCCTATGTAGGCATTATCGCCTATGAAACGTTGATTCAGAGCTGTCACTGCCTGCGGGCAACTGTTCATGCTAAGCTAACCTGGACACCCCTAGGAAAAAAACTCATAATATAGTGCATGTCACATTCCACCCACGATCTTGCCTCGAATAGACCCCCCTCCCTCCAACCACGTCTACCATGGAGTTGAAAGCGCCTTAGTCAAGGTGCTTTGAGCTCGAAACGATTTCATATTACTGGTATTCGCGGCAACTTCGATTGACTTCCGGTGGGAGTATGCGAAGCGAGCTGCGCAAGTCCCTTTGCTTTCAGTATTCTGATATACGATGTTATACGCTTTGAAATGCTTGGTTGGTTCTCCTATTAGCGGTTACAAAGCACCGCAGCAAACTCTATAGGCCCTCTTGACTTTCAAAATCAAAATTTGAAAATCGCATGTTAATTAATTCTCCTTCCATTAAAACATCGCAATCAGAACAAATTCAAAAACGACCATAATTATTAGAATTTGACGTAATTTGTCAGCTTGCCTCCACACCAGAATTCTATCGGCCATTTTTCATCTGAAAGGGCCTTTGAAACGAGTTCGTCTATGCGCTTTGAAGGCTCCATTGGTATTACATCTATTTGAACGCACTTTGACGTCAACGCGGTTTGATTCAAAGCGCTTTTAATTGCTTGGAATACGTAGAGTCCGTGTATTTAAAATCACAGAAGTGCTGACTAGTACAAAACCGTTCAAAAAAGTTCTGTACAATACGTAGTTTTGGTGTACTGGCTTAGCACCCGCTGGCTCACGCCCGCCGGCACAATGCCCGCCTGTGAAACTAGCTCGTTTCTAAGCGATAACGGCCTACTCCGGGCCATTTCGTGTGTGGTGTTGCCAGATGCAACAACTTCAGTTGTACACTTCAGTTGTACAAGTCAGCTGTGCAGCTATATTCACTATAGTGCTATGGTGGTCAGTTTCGTTTACACTCTATGCTTTTTAAAAAATATGTATACTTTTCTGCTTGGAGCGCTTGTGACAATTAACACAGGAAGCGATGGGTACGTTAGCCGTTATTAAGTACGTTAGTGTGCACTTCATTTGTGCCGCTATAGTCGGTAGTTGCGGTAATTAGTTCGTATACTGGTGACTTTTTAGTTTTTGGGGGTAAATCCCGGTAGAAGGTTCGCATCAGTAAAATATCTCGTATGACCTATGGCAATACTGCACACAAAACGGCCCTAGAATTAACAGGCGGTTGTTGTGCCCGCTAGCTCTACATTGTATGGCTGAAGTTTTTATGTTGTGTGTGTTTAAAACCCTTCTACAAAAACCCTTATAATTTTCTGTTTAAGTAGCTTGTAACTGTTGGTATCTATTCGTTGATATGAATCTGATCAGACTTGTAGTCAAATAAATACCTATTTATTATTTATTTATTTTGCACAGAAGTGAGACGTGGGTGATACGCGTTTGCTTAGTCTGAGCAATTGTCATGTACGAGCACCGTGCACGTGCTCGATCAAGTTAATTACGTCTAATAGTTAAGCAGCCAATAAATTAACTCATTTGAAATTACCGACAGTGTGATTGTAAAACCTTTAAGCATGATTTCGGTCGGTGCGTGATTCAACTAGCCTTGGCAAGTTGAATTGCGAAAATCAGATCGAAATGTGGAAGGCGAGAACGAGAAGTGACCGCGTCCAAACTTACTGTGTGCTTGTGTACTTGCGTGCCCATGAAGAAAGAACACAGCAATCGCCACGTTGGATTTGGGCAATCCAACACCATCCCAGAAGTGACCAAAGACTGTGTGATTTCTAGGCACTAAGATAACTGTGTCGTCGGTTTGAGTCGCATCTCCTGCACCTAAAATCCAGCGACGTGACCCAAATTGCTCCTGAAATCATCCAAATCGTGGTGATTGCTTACAGTAATAGTAGAGAAGAGACAATTCTAAAAGGGGGCTTGTATTTTATTATAATAACTGTTACAAGTCTTTCTGCAAATAGAACAAAGTTTGTCTTCGGATGACGTGTTTTGAATTGACCCATTATTATCGTGAAAATAAGTTGATCGGATAATAATTTATTGCCTCCATAGCCTTTAAGATCTTCAACTAGCTTTCTTGAAGAAGCTGAATCTGGTTTCTGGACCTCAAGCAGAGTAGACGGAAGAGAAATACACCTTACACCTATACAGGGCTCAATAACAATGTCTTATAACAGCTATTATATGCGATCATTTTTATCAGTTCGATCTTAATGCTAGCCACAAAAGCTGGCTGAATTGTATTTCATAACAGGTAATTATTGTATCAATCTAGAAATTCAAACTGATGAAACAGATTAATCATTTTTGTCTGAAAGAATTTTATATCGACGCCATATAGTCATACATTTTCAAGCCAATTGAAGTAAATCGACTCGAAGCAGATCATTGATTGATACAGTCATCATTCATCTAATCATCAATCATACTCGATCAAACAGAATAAAGGTTACACACTTCACGCTTTGCTGCATTCATCCTTGTATCGAGATGAAAATATAGAGTGTGTGGTTTGCAATTGACTTCATAAACTGTGTTCTACGCCAAACAAAATTTATACACGATTGGCTCAACAAACAACTATAAGTTAAACAACAAGAGGTTTGAAAAGTTTTCGTCTAAGTGGTTGGATTGTTTGTAGTAGAAAGGTTTGGAAATATTAATAATCGAAGGTGTAATTCAGAAGAAAATTGTTTCATACAAAGTCTTTATTTGAGTCAATTTACTAACAATACATTGTTATCAAAAATGAAATTGCTGCATCATCCATGGTCCAATTAACATGGCTGCAAAGAGGCTATCTTGGTCCATACATATATATATA
>QKMV01003422.1:0-11495 GCA_003287335.1 Lednia tumana
TTTAAATAAAAAACTGTTAATAACTGTTAATATAATTACCTGCAAGCCTGACAAATTTGTTTCTTAATTTTATATATTTAATTTTCCAATTTCTCAGGAAAACTAGATAATGTGTAGTTTAAAAAAAAAAACGTCGTAATTTAGATTTGGTAATGGTTAAAGATTGAGGATTTTTAAGTCTAGAAAAGCATAATGCCTTACCTTGGCCTCTCCTGCTGCTGCTTTGGCAGGACGTCCCCTTCCTTTTCGTTCAGCGGGTGCTTCTGCGTCAGACATTGTGCAATTTGGTAGATTTGCAATCTGAAATTAAGGCGAGAAAATTTATTATTTGAAAGAGTTTGGTTGTTTTAGTATTGATTAATGTGTTGGTGATCTTTGGAATCGTAATGAAAGAGGCATGCCTTCAGAAAAATGCTAATAGGTAGAATGCTTCATGGGAAAATATTCTGTCTGGGTAGTTTAGCATTTTTCTAAAAATGCCAAACGGGCGTAAAATACTGATTTAATAATTAAAAACGATAGAAATAGAAGTCAATCGATCAATTTAGAATTGAAACCCTGAAGAATAAATGTGGAAATAATATTTAAACCATTCTGAAATAATTTCGAGCAATAATAAACAATTTCGGCTCCCGCCATTTCTGTCGTGAAGCCACTATCAAATATGTTTACCAACGCCTAGCTATAAATAGCCATCACAAAACACCGAAAATGCTACCGAAATTCAGCGAGAGAAAAATATCGAATATTATCAATCCATCACTTGACCACCTCACATTCATTAAAAAAGATTAAAAATTTATAAATGCCTAGCGGAAAATGTATTTATTTGTCACTTTCTATCTTCCCGCTTGGGCTGTCCCTTGCGTTGAGAACGCCATTTGTGCAACGGTCGGAAAACCTAGTTTAATTAGAATAACTATGGGAGTATCCCATCAAATTCGATAAAAACTGCACAGGAATTTAGCGCCATTTATCAGTAAATTGATAGCGACATTGCAGCTCGTTCCGAAAATTATTTCCGCAGGAAAAGAATAAATCCACGAACTTAATAACATGCGACTTACCTAGACAAGCGGCAACAACACAGTGATAGTTCTACGGCGTGCCGCGTTCGTCACAGCGCTTGCCGTTGGGATGCCGCTCAAATTTTAGCTCCATTTTTTCAAACGGCGGGCGCCACCAACATTTTTATGTGCTGCGAGGTTTCCATATCTGTTAATAAAAAGTACGCGGTGTAAAATTACGAAAAGTGAAGATAGCGTAAGATGAAATTTGAGAATCGAATTTGAATTATTACGCACCTGTTTGGTTTATAATATAAATGAGGGCCATTCCTTGATTGTCAAGGAAACTAGGTAGTATGTACTTACTGAGCATCAAGGTAATGGATTTTGGATTAGCTGTCCAACTCCAACCTTAAAAAAAAAACTGTTTATCTCACCAACTACCGTTTAATTTGGCAAATAATTATTACAGGCGTTCTACTCACAATAATAGTACACGACTAATTTTAGCATTCATAATAATACAATCATCAATATACACGATTAGGCGTGGATTGCCTAGTGAAATCGTTTTAGAATTACATAAATACAAACATGTATAGATTTCTATAAAATGCAGCAGCAATTTAAATTTAAATCCTATTGGTCTCGACACAATTTTTTTTATAAACACGGAGTTAATTCTAGAAGGTAACATTAGGGTTAAATACCATGTTCAAAATAATTTACATCAACGCTAGTGTTGCGGTTTCTCAACACATTTCTTTCTGAAATATTGAAAAGACAAAAGATATTTTTGTTTCTTGTTGGTTAAATTGTGTATTACCTTGCAGCACAGAAAATTTTTGTACTTTTTACACAAATACGGATCATATCAAATACAACTAATAAGTGGTAGACTGAGATTCTTGTGTGAAAATTTTCATCGGGGAATAGCGAGGCATTTAGGTTTCAAAGCTTTCCTCAATTTTCCATGCAGAAACGGTGTCCGAATGCAGTTGCAGTGCAGGACCAACTTCTAGAATTAATCTTAGCACCATTCTACGGCTACGATCAAGAAGTCTGCTTGGTAAAATAGATACGATTGCTCCTAAGCCTAAGTCACATAGACACAAAACTACAGACACTGATAGAAGTTGACATAAAACCACTATCTTATACACCTAAACTGGCTATTGCTACAATACTGATTGGGGTTGCCAGTGTGAATTTGAGATATGCACATAAAATACAAACAAACAGAAACAATCATATAAAATATAATAGAATTACTTACAAATAGATCTGATTTGGAATCAAATTTCCAAAATATTACCAACCCATTTTGTGTAAATTACTTGTTACCATATCATATGTAAACTGTTTTAAAACTTAAAACATCTTTTTCAAAATACCACGACTGCAATGTCCGTATCTGTAAAATTGCATACAAATGACCTCAAATTTTTAACAAATAATATAATCCGCATTAAACAAATCAAACAATATAACAAAAATATCTGGAGATTGTGCAGTCAAAAGGTATGGCCCATGTTTCATTTAGCTGGATGATGATCGACTGTTGGTTGACCAACATGAAGAGATTGAACCGAAGTGGAAGAGGTTTCCAATTAGTTCCGTTGAAGTTGAAGTGATGCCTATTCTAATTCATCCTCCTCGTCCTCTTCTTCGGCATCTTCCTCCGAAGCAGTCTCGGGTTTCTTTTCTTCCTTGCGGGGACGGCCGCGGCCTCGACTACCGGGCTGGAGACAAATAAAAGAAGCACAATTAATTGAAAAACTGCTAGAACGGTAAAGGTTCAGGTAAAATATGACTGAATCAGCTCTTGCTGCCAAAATACGCAAACCAGCTCCAGATATTTTTGTACAATTCTACACATACACTCTACATACTGCGAGAGCATACTTTTCTGCCAGAAGCAATGGTGGGTGTTAACACAGGAAGGGATGACTAGAGAGCCTAATTGTGTAAAGCAGAATGATCTCTCACAGTATAAACTGTACCCCTTAAACACTAGCCCATTCACATCTAACTTTTCAGCAACCAGATTAAAAAATAATTTAATTTAAGTTTCCTGGTTATGCTTCGGGCTTTTTCCAGGGTTTCATTCACACAACGTTTCGGATGTTTTAGTCCATGTGTGGAAAGTTGTGTGCATAAAACTCTTGAGCAAAACTGAAAACATTTGAATTTAGTTAACTTTACGTTTATGGCAAAGCGTAGTGCTGCATTTGTTGAAGACGGGTCTTAACTAAGCCAACTAATTCAAAACACCGTCAAATGCATTAAATTCACACTCACTTTGGTGGCTTTTTTGGCTTTGCTCTTCTTGGTGGACCCTTTTGGTCTGCCCCGGCCTCGCTTGGCGGGCGTCGCCTCATCGGCCTTCTTCACTTCCTTGTCCGCAGATGCGGGCCGTTTCTTTGCCTCCTTTGCTGGAGCTTCCTACAGGAAGATAACTTCTTTGTACAATTGGAACTTGGAATTTGATTAAGTGGTGTTTAACGACCCACTGCATTGATATCTGGCGCTGTGACACTGGTCTATTGGCTTCAGGGAAAGATAGGGTGATAATAGGGGCAATAACTAAACTAACAGGGAAGAGGGGAAACCCGGTGGCTGCACGTAGCGTACTCTCGTTGAAAAGTATCAAGGGGAGCACCGCATTACGTCCCTTCCACAACGTAACAACGGTACAACGCTAACAGCATTGGGATTTCTCTACTGCCGAGAGGTTCATATCAAAGAACGTGAAACTACTTTACTACCTTTAAACCCCTTCAACCTCTCTCTCTCTCTCTCTCTCTCTCTCTCTCTCTCTCTCTCTCTCTCTCTCTTTCTCTCTCTCTCTTTCTCTCTCTCTCTTTCGAACAGAACTGCATCTTCACTGTTGGTATGAATGGCCACCCATCCAACCTCTGACCCAGCGGAATGGTGTTAAGCATCGGTGATCCTACGACAGCCATGGTGACAACTGGACAACACGCCAAACCGTTCTACTTTAAAGAAGGTAAACTTATACCTAGCTACTCAATTATTTTTTTTGTTTTAGCTAGGTATCAGCCACGTGATGTTATTGTACCTAGATAAATACTGTGGATATTCTGGCACATGTGTACTGTAAACTCTTCAAATCACAATGAGTCAGCAAAGTGGAAACTTATTTCTTGGCATCGTAGTAGTCAAGGTGAATCGACATTTGGAATTGGGAGGTCTCAGGTTCGATCCTTGTGACTGACTGTTCTTGGGACTTGGTTTGCTAGGTTTTCCTATGACCTATCCAGCTCCAGCTGAAGATATAGGAATACCCTGACCCATTTCTGACCACTCCTGATAAGCTACAAGATCTTCAGAGTGTATGTAGGCAATCAAAAATCATCCCAAAATACCAAAAAATATGCTTATACATAAGTTCTGTAGAGATCGTATTTTTAAGTTGTTGCCTTGAGAAGTTTTAGAAGCTGAAATGGAATCACTGTTGTGTAGAGTGTAGTTAGCTTAAGTTTTGAATTACGAAGAAGTTTTTCTCAGGCAATCAACATTATTAACACAACTTGACTCCAGCAACATATAGGAATCTTACCTATTTTGTATGCCAAGTTGAGGTTTACTTTGGTGTTTTACAAAACTGTTAACATAGCATCAAACGATAATGGAAAGTACTACCTTGCTAATTTGCAGTTGGGTAGTCTTAAGAAATGAATCTTACCTTGGCTGTATCACCTGCTGGCTTTGCTGGGCGGCCTCGCTTCCGTTTCGAGTCTTCCTGAACGGGGGAATCGTTGCCGGACATCGCAGTGCTTACTTTATGATTGATCTGTATAATCTACCAAGAAAAAAACAGTTAATTTAGGGGAACTGACGGTTTCATGTAGCTATACACTAAAATTTCAAAATATTTGTTGCTATGGAAAGAAATTAAACCAACACTGGATTTAAAAAAAAAAAATTTGCAAATTTTAACAATTGTGATGAGTGGAAAATAGTTTAATTGCTAATTTTGCACGATAATTGCTTACATCAAATTGCACGTCTATGTCATAAATTATGGATAATTTAAAGTTATTTGCTGGTAATAAAATTAATTAATTTTATTAAATCACTTAAAAGACAGATTACAATTTATTGCAATGAGTTGAGATACATACAAATGTTGGATTTTCATGCCAAATTGCTCAGATATCAATTTTGACTGGTATATTTTGACTTGCACACTTGGTATTCCATTACATTTCAATTTTTTGAATGGATTTAAATAGTGGTATTTTATATTTTATTTTAAGTCCATGCCGCACCCCGCGCCCGCCTTGTTCAAAATGGTTGGCTTTGCTGCGAAAATAATAAATGAGGACCTCCGAGATTTATCACACATTTCAGAGGTGATGCCGCGCGTCAACCAAAACGAAATCTATTGCAATAGAAAAACTAATTTAGGATGATTATTTTTGAGCAATCGGACGAAATTTGCATCACGTAGATAAAAATGTTGGCGACTGGTGGAATATTTGACTAAAATGTTCGAAATGTCCAATGCCATGCACGCCATTTCTGTTAAATAATATTCTGTCTGATATAATTTCGAGGGAAATCAATTTTCGTGACGCAAGTACTTGCAGGTACTACAGTGTAAACATACGAGAAAAATGAGTAAAAATTGTTTCATTTATGGATGAATTTTGGTGGCTCCTACAAAAATCATATGCTGAGAAAATAAATGTGAAATAGGTAAAATTAATAGCGACTTACCAAGAAATTCCTGACCGCACGGGCTGGACGGCGGGTTAGGATTCTAACCACCAGACACCACCACCAGTCGCGTATCACTTCAAAAATTATTACCTGTCAGGCTGGTATTTTATTAAATAATTCTAGCCGAGTCAAAATTAATTTAATGACGATCAGTTCCCCCAAAAATCATTAATAATTTTCTTTAAATTATCAGAGAAAAATTGGAATTTAATTCTAGCTCCTTGACTTATTTCCTCCTGAGCCGACCACACATAATTAATATTCCAAAACATGACGTACAATTTTAGTGTTCAGAAAAAGACAACGCCAAAAACTGAACTAGGCCCCTATTCTCATAAATTAACACATCCGCTTACCCTTCCCTAGCGGCCGAGAAGAAACCAGTTTATTCAAAACCATACAATTTATTCTCTTCACAAATAAAAAAATCAAACGGGTCCTTAGTCTCCGGGATCAATAATATTGTACATCCTGAAAGGCATGTGTGATAAATGGTCGTATATACGCAACCACTTAAAATGCTCCCCCCAAAATCCCACATATGATAAGCAAACATGGTGTACTCTCAGTAACATTAGAGCTTTAGTGAAACTTCTTCGGTCTCAAATCAATAATCTTTGAGAGATACCACAATTCCAATGGACAAAAGCCTACCATCTTGTCCGCGACTGTATACGCTTAAAATGACCCCATCGAACATCTGCCTCCGTGGCGCAATTGGTTAGCGCGTTCGGCTGTTAACCGAAAGGTTGGTGGTTCGAGTCAGTCCACCCGGGGGCGGTTCTTTTTACTTCTTATTGTTAATCAGAATCAGGATGATCGAAAAAAAGTAACTTTGGAGGGGTTAGGATTTTTTAAGAGAACTTAATGGTTGTGTGGTTACTTGATCAATTTTACGTGGTTTTTTGTTGACTGTAATTATCAAGCTAATGACAGAAAAGAACCGCTTATTAAGAAAATATTGTAGGGTAAAACAAATTTTTAGATGATTGAACGTCCAAGATGATCTTTAAGCTAAATTGAGTTAACTGAAATCGGTCCTCAGAAGGATCGGGTTCGATCCTTTCCTGGCAGCCTGGCATATAATTACAAATTATTGTGAATTTTTTAGTTTGTACCTTGAAAATTCAATTGATTATTAGAGCATCTTGAGCCGCGAAAGCAGGAATCGGCACTTGACAGTCTTTGGCCGCAATATTTAACCCCGAACTAAGCAGACGAGAGAAAACAAGAGGAAATAAGAGAGGAAAATTGTTGGACTTAGTCCTTCTGTAAGGCTAAGGTATCTCGTTTAGTAGTTCTTCAAATCTCAACTCATGAGGATTCAGTTGACTTAATACGAATTGGGCTCAGATATATCACAATTTTATTTTCATTTAATTTGTAAACAATATCAAATAATCGTGAGGACGACAAAAGTTTCCCTTCAAGAAATATTACAATGTTGTTTTTTTTTTGAAAGATACAAGCACTTACGCCATCTAGTAGCGAAGAAAACACCTTACCACTTGGTACAAGACAAACGCATTAACGTCTATGCACTGGTATTTTATTTTTATACCTGCAAAAAAATGAACGTGCCAGTACGTCCGATATCTTTCAATAAAAAAATAACTGGATGCTTAGACCATAACAGTCAAAAGTTTCATTTAACTGTATTTCCTAGCGTTTCCTAGCGTTTCCGGCATTCAAAACTCAAGCTTTTAAATTCACACATAGGTTGCGGTAGTAGTACTTCTGCAGTTTGAAATCATTTACAACTGGAAAGAAGTGTGTGATTTACTACTTGACGGCTAGGTGTCGTATTGTCGCTGACCAAATCGGATTCAAGCGGTTATTTAACATTCTAGATTAGCTTTTCACAGTGTCGACGTTTTTATTACGCTATGACCAGACGGCATGTCAAACTAATTTCACTTGTTATAAATACACGACCTAGAATTATGGCACCGGAACCGTGAATGCCTGATGATGTGACGGTTGCATTATTTGGAAATGAAAACTAACTGCAATGCAACTGAATTAATTGTGCGTAGCATTTGTGCACTAACAATGTGTAACCTTATGTTTGCAGGAAAAGCACGAAGTAGAAACAAATATCCGCGATTCCAATACATTTATCTTCTCGCTCTGACAGCTGTGTTTGGTATAGTCTTTGCTTTAGTTAGAGGTGCACGGAATTTTGACACGTTTTAATCCTCGCACTTGTAAGTATCCACGTTAACATAGCGTACATGTTATCTATAGGAATAGATGGCTCTGGCTATGTTGTCAAGTATCTCATAGGCCCTCACATGCCATATTGCCACATATAGGTAGATGAGTTGGGGAGGCAATTTGGTATTTGGCAACACAGATCTAGGCTCGAGTCAGCGACCAAGTCATTACGGGTATAAAACCCGAGTCCTATCAAATAATCATTGATTTCAATAAAGATAAACCTTATCACCTCTAATTCCGTGCACTCCTCACTAAATTGCAAATACTATAAAACCACTGGCTGGCATTCAAGTCCACGTTTGTATTTCCCTTGTCGACCTAAGAGCGAGGGGCACTATTGTTTCTTAGAGCATTACAGTTTCAATAATTTTACTTCGAAAAAGGTTGAAAATATTGGTGCAACCAGCGAAAGTGAAAAAATTGAAACAAGTGAAATGCATGTGCTTCTGTTAGTAAATTCGGAAGGTTTGGGAGGGGGTATGTGCTGGATCCGTAATTTGAGATTTGTGACAGTTATTTGTTGAAAATTCAGAAAATGTTCAGGACGTCACATTGTGAATCGTATTGTCCTTGCCTTTTTTTTGGAGGCTACGTTCCTCCATGTTCTATTCCACCGTAATATACGAGACCCCTTTCGTACTTACCATTCCAGAGTCAATAAGTGCGAAATAAAAACGATTGATTGATTGATATGTGGTGACTGTATAAACAACTGGCCCTACGTGGTACTGGTTCCTTGGCGTCGGTGACTGAAATAGTGATAATGATAATGAGGGTGAAACTAACAGGAGGAAAGAAATCCCAGTACCACCACGTACCTTACTTAATATGTCGAAAAGCACAACGGGGACCATCGCTTAACGTCCCTTCCGAAGGACGGTACAACTCGAACAGCATCGGTGATTCCTCCACTAATCCGAGCTGTCGAAAGGTTGATGACAAGGGGAGTGAAGCTGCTGTACTAGGTTCAAACACTCCAACCTCTCTCCCGAACAGAAATGGACCTTTGTATGAATGGCCACCCATCCAAACTTTGGTCTAACGCAATGTTGCTGAGGTGCGGTGATTTCACGAGAACCGGTGAATCCAACATGCCAAAACGTTCGGTGGAAATAATAAAAAAAGTAGACACAAAAGTGTATTGCCAAACAAATTGTAAACGATATCATTTTATTTAGACACAAACATCTACTTCATAATCTTAGCAATAGTTATCAAAAAAACTGTTTTAACGAGTAAAGCTACTAAGGGCCGGTTTTACAACTTTTCTTAACTCCCAGTTAAGAGTTATTCATAGGATTAAACTGGTATCGCCATGGCAACAGCCAATCTCATGCACGGAATTAATTTTGTTGTGAGGATTGTCTCTTAACTCATGGTTAAGAAAAGTTGTAAAACCGGCCCTAAGAACTCCACTGATAGGTTTCCAACGTTTCCAACGTTTCCAACGTTTCGCGAACTGTTTCGTAAGCTTCGTCAAATTTTCCCCGAACGAAGCCTTTAATACAGTTCGCTTAACTTTGGGAATCTATTATTGGAGTTCTTAGCAGCTTTACCGAGTTTATTATCAGTTTTTTTGACAATTGAAACCTTTTTATTGACTCAATGTGCTTTTTTCAGTCCATCTTTTGAGTACATATTACATTATAAATTCAAATCTTGTTAGCACGCCCATAACTGTTAATATATAGATTATGCCGTATCAAATCCGTGTTTGGAAACTGCTTTTAGCGCATTTATCTGTCAAGGAACTCAAAATACTGCACTATCAAGCCCCACCCTCAGCAGTTTGCTGTCAACCACCCCATTAAACCATGCCCTCGTTCGCTACTCGCTCATTCAACGCGCTCATGCTTGCTCAGCCTTCTCCTAATTATACTAAACCACGTACACAATGTCCTTTTCTGTCGCAATTTTACTATTTCGAAACGCATTTAGGCCAGTTATAAGACACTGCTGCTTTTAGCTGCACAACCAACGATAATTCAGAAGCCCTACATTACTAACTCAAAATTAAATCCTTCAGATTAATAAATTAGAGTCATAAGGAAGTACGGATTAAGGAATAACTTAAATAACTTAAGTGGCCGCAATGGCTGGGTTGCGGATCTTCCCAGAGTGATGAAACTTCAACAAGGTCCTATAAAATCTCCTACGGCATCTTGACGTTTGCAGCCGAGACGTCTGGAGTGGAACTAAATTGCAGCCTTCCGCTTTGCTAACAGTGGACTCACTCGCTACACTCTATTTACTGGGAGAGCATACTTTTCCGCCAGGGGCGATGGTGACAGTTAACACAGGAAGGAAAGGCTAGAGAGCCTATTTTGTGGGTGTAACGCAGTTTGCTCTGTCACAGTATATAGTATAGACTGTACACTCTATTTACTGGGAGAACATACTTTTCCGCCAGGGGCGATGGTGACAGTTAACACAGGAAGGAAAGGCTAGAAAGTCTATTTTGTGGGTGTAACGCAGTTTGCTCTGTCACAGTATAGACTGTACACTCTATTTACTGGGAGAGCATACTTTTCCACCAGGGTCGATGGTGACAGTTAACACAGGAAGGAAAGGCTAGAGAGCCTATTTTGTGGGTGTAACGCAGTATGCTCTCTCACAGTATAGACTGTACACTCTATTCACTGGGAGAGCATACTTTTCCGCCAGGGTCGATGGTGACAGTTAACACAGGAAGGAAAGGCTAGAGAGCCTATTTTGTGGGTGTAACGCAGTATGCTCTCTCACAGTATAGACTGTACACTCTATTCACTGGGAGAGCATACTTTTCCGCCAGGGTCGATGGTGACAGTTAACACAGGAAGGAAAGGCTAGAGAGTATATTTGGTGGGTGTAACGCAGCATGGACTGTGGACCAATGGACTGTGGACCAGTATGTGGACTGCGACCAAGTCATTACGGGTAGAACACCTGAGTCCTGTGAAATGAACATTGATTTCAACAAAGATAAACCTTATCCCCTCTTAATAGGTAGAAATACAGTGCACTCCTAACGAAAGCAAAGACTTGACGTTTTGAATGTAGGTACCTAACACTTGGCAATTGCATCTTTATTCATTTGTCGTATTTACGCAACGTTAAGGAGGCTCATCTGAGTTTCGACCATCACTAGATCTTGACAAAACTTTCTGAAGTTGTAGATAAGTATGTCCTGCATCGGAATATCCAATCATAAATAGGGGTAATCGACCTTTATTTGGAGCTACAACACATTGAAGATGGGGTTTTCATCAAACTGTAGCATGGCGGGTTTCACAAAACCCGCAAGTTTTGGGCTTCATTATTTTCTCAAAATAGTTACGGTCACGAGATTTGTTGAAAAAACTAAAAGTCGGTTCATTAATGTATGTACAACAAAATAAGCGTTCAAAAAGTGGGGTAACCGAACTAATTTGGGAGATACAACGTCTGGACGGCTGGCAGATGTAATTGACATAGGAAAAATTGCATGGTAGATTGGTTGATAATTCAAGCCAAATATATATATTTTTTAAAAGATCGGAA
>QKMV01003423.1:0-11494 GCA_003287335.1 Lednia tumana
CTCTCTCTCTCTCTCTCTCTCTCTCTCTCTCTCTCTCTCTCTCTCTCTCTCTCTCTCTCTCTCTCTCTCTTTCTCTATCTGGAGTCCAGTGGCGAGGCGCGAGTCTATCAACGGGGGTGACAACATAGTTTCATGTGCGTGCTACAAAACTTCACACTTTTCTATGTAGATCATGTAAAAATCCCCGTTTTCTTACCTGCAAAGTTGTCGGTAATAATTACTCGTCGACACTAGCACTGCACTTTCGTATCGAGAATTACGGTACTTGATCGGATCTTTAATAAATGACACGCGCAAATGTCAATTCAACGTTCACGGTTACCAGCTGGCGTGAACTGCGCTTGTTTACGCATTCAAACGCAAAAAAGCTCTGTCAGTTAAGAATCGGCGACAACGTTACCCTAGTCGAAGGATCAGTAAAGGAAACAGTAGAAAACAGTAGGAATCTTACTGTAATGATATTTCTGACCCAGTAGAAACAGTAGAATCTGGTGATGTCAGTATGAAATTCTGCGAGTATCTGTAGAAATCCTACTGATATCAGTATGTTATATAAGTAGGTTTTTGCAGGATATTTTGTTCGTACTGTTATGTGTACAGACCTTACTGACATTAGTAGAAGCCTAATGGTAACACTGAACGTCTTCTGATATCGGTAGGATTTCTAACGCCATCAGGAGAAATTCTACTGTTCCTTCGTCTAGGGTAGTTTCCCAAACGTACTTTCTCCTGAGTTCTAGGGTAGACAGTGTCTACCTTGTCCCCCCTAACGCTCCACCACTGCTCGCGACCTCTCTGTCTCTCTCTCTCCCGCCCGGCTGTAGCGAGCTACCCCTTTAACTTCGCAGTCGGAGTTGGGTTAGGTTTGGAAGAGGGACTTAAAACTAGTGGTGGATTCACGCCCTCTTAACATCGGCTAACATACGATAAATCGCTTGGGTTTACATGTGGCGCAAACCCCGTGGGAGAGGAGGTCGGCAGGCTGCTAGGGCCGTGATCTTTCTCCTCAGCCTCTGCGATTCAAGCACATGTACGAGCTGGCGAGGGGATTCCGATCTGCTAACTAGATTCCACATATCCACTTGACGATGGCCTGTGTTTTGTCGTGGCTTATTGTTTTTGGCCGGTCGACAATTCCGAGAGAGCGGTGTAGATGTTTTATTGATGTGATTGTGTTGTAGTGTATATATGGAGTTCATGTATGCTGGATGCACGTGCGCTATTATGTTATTGATGTATTTACATTGTAATTTGCGTATTATCACGGTTTGGTAGAATATTTGTTGTCGTTTGAAATTTACGGGCTGGAATTTGAACAGGTTCGTATTTGGATTGCGAGTTATACAAAAGGTTGTTAAGCCGATTGTTGCGAGCCGATCATGCTCGCTGGTGACAATTCGCGAGACATTTATTAATGCAAGTCGAAATTAAGCCGGATATTTTGTTGTGTGTTTTTTGGAAATGTCAGCCGTCCATATTGTTTGATTTGGGTCATATCACATGATATCAGGTTATTACTTTCTGAATTCTGACAACGGGATTGCTTTCGTGATACCGAGTAGCTGTGAAACATGATTTTCCCAGTTTTTTACATCTTTGGTTTTGTAGCATAAAATGATGTACAAGAGCAAATCTTCGGGAATATAATCTCGGGTTTAGAATCCTCACATTAAAAACTGTGAGATACCCTAGTCGAAGGATCAGTAGAATTTCTACTGATGTCATTAGAAATCCTACCGATATCAGTAGACGGTCTAATGGTACCATTATGCTTCTACTAATGTCAGTAAGGTCTGTACTGATAACAATACAAATAAAACAACCTGACAAAACTTACTAAAATAACCTACTGATACCAGTAGGATTCCTACTGATATCCCCAGATTTTCCTTCTAATATCCCCAGATTCTACTGTTTTTTTCTACGATTTTCTCTACTGGACCTTCAGCTAGGGTATGCAATTGCTCAAAGAACGCGACTGAAAAATGACCGGGACCATTTCGATAAAGTTCGCAACACATATTCGGGTCTACTTTCGTCGTTTCACCTTCACCATAAACGAGCAGGGGTATTTTTATACGAATCCAAAAATGTATTTTTTAATAAAGGCTCAGGGGCGAGGAATTTAGCCCGGTAAAAGAGAAAACACGGTCCACCGCTAGCCGGAGACACAGTTGTCAAGCGCGCGACTTCGATCTGCTCCTTTCAAAAACAATGTCGCATAGAATGCCCGCGAAGCTTATTCGCCCCATGGGACGTGTGAGCACTGAAGATCAAAAAAAAATCATGATGTCATTTGGTAGCATACCCCCCCCCCCCCCATCTTTTTTGCTCCTAGACATAATTGATTGTTTAATTGAAGGATTCGTTTAGCGGCAAGTCACAGATTACTGGAGGTATGTTTCTCGCTTTTTACGTTTAATTAGTTCTTTTTAAAGTTCATAGAATAGACAAAATTCAAAAAGGCTTAATTCAGAGTCAATAAGGACTTTACTAAATGTAACTCCATAAGAAAAGCATTACACACACGATTTTAATCGTCTCTGGAATGACCTTTTGAACGTGGTCTATTTCACAAACATTTTTTGGAACACCATGTTTTGGAACACTATTTGAGACTGTCACGATGCATTCAAATGCAGTACGAACATGAACATTTCCATTAAACGGTCCGATTGAACAAAGATTTGGGCAAACCCCGGCTGGTGGTATCACACAATTGTCCTTGATCGAGTGTATATTAAATTGCACCGTTGAACCCCACCTAATGTATATATTAAAAAATTCATAGCTATTTTTGTTTTGTAGCATTATAGTTAGGAAGGGTCGAGTAGTAGTGATTTTTAAACGAGGACCCTTCTTTCCTCAGTGGGTAATGCGTTTCGCGTGACCAAACTATTTAGTGTGAACTTTTATAAATGGCTAAAACGTTTGTCGATAGCTTTATAAAACGTAGTCTGCGTGGAAACTGGTTTCCTACTCCGCCGCCGAGTCTATTACCTACGCTTTCTCGTTTTTGTTTTCGGTTTTTTCCTGTTTTCGTATAGTAATAGAATAACATCGTCCATAGATGGGGTCTATTTGGTGAAATGAAACTTCTGTTTACGACAGAGTGCGGTCGGAGAGACGAAATGTTCTGCGGTAAATCCTGTCGATTGATTTTTACCCTTGTACCCGAGATGATCCACGAAGAGTCTCGTGCCTCCAGCCTAGATCTATGGAGCTAACGGGCACGCCCATAAAACGGAGGCTTGCGCCCCTGCATTGAAAAACAAAATTAACCCTGGTCGAAAGTAAAAAAATCGGCTTTTTTTCGTAATCTTTGGTTTATGAGAGGGCTTGACTAGAGCGCAGCACACATAAACCAGTAATCTGCGAGTTATGATCGAATTGTAAGGACAAATTCAGCTTTTGATACATTTATCCCAAAAGTATCAGCATCGCCGAATGTCGACAGGTAAAGCCGTCGCCCACTCCCACCCCCCACCACCATCCACTACCCACATCGACACTTCATCGATATTCACTGTTTCCATGTGTACCAACTTGATCCGACTCCCTGTTTTAATAATGGACGAATTTTCTTGGCATTTGAGTTAACTGGAAGTGGAAAGGACGCTTTCTTATTTTCTTTCCTGGCCCTTACGTATTTGGGGTGAAATTGACATATGAGCGTTATCCATCTATTTTATTGCTTTTTTCTTGACGTCCCGTTCACACCTCTAGAATTTACTGACGTTTCGCATCTGACGTTAAAAATCTCTCGTACAGCAATGCTACGTAACGAAGTTTAAATGAAAGATGACGTCCGATAAGGTTGCCAGTAAAGTAGCTAGCCAATTTCGTAACCCAATTGGGGGCAATTTTCGGACCAGAAAATCAGTGAGTTTTAAAAATGTATGGTGCACTTTTTCACAAATGTTAGTGTAAAATCGTGTGAAATAATCATTTTCTTGACATATCTCACCTCCTACGCAAACTTGCTATATTTATTGTCGGAATAAATGATCGATAATCGAAATGAACGATCGGCAAGTTTGATCATTGGAAATAGAATGAAATACATCGCGTGTAAATGGTGTTTTTTATGCGTGGGTGGCAAGAGAAACGCGTTCTCTCTGCCACGCTGCGGTTACCCTGTGGGAATCACCAGCTTTTCATCCCTCCAGAAGAAATAAAACTGTTTTTATTGTATACTTCGCTGACAGTTTAGTTAACAGAATGTCACTTCAAACGCAAAAAAAAAATAGAGAGGGACCTAAAAAGCTTGTTGATTTTCGTCTTGATTCCCTTCTCACACAAATAGATTGGTTTCTGGGTTCCTTGCCGTCGGATATAGATTTTGAAAATTGCGTCCAAAGCTCCGGGAAAAGTGTTGATTGGTTCGTTTTTGCTAAAACGCAATTACCAGGTGGAGACTTGGTTCATTTCCTAGCCGTAAACGTAATTTTCCTGTCCAGTAGGCGCGCCAAAGTCCGTCTGGCCCTCAACGTCTCGGCCCCAACGTCTTGATAGCTCGCTGCATCTCGAGACTCCACACATTACTGTCAATTGCTGTGCTCTGATTGACTTTGATGAGGTCATCCTTGCTCGCTTGTCTCCTACTTGACCGAAGAAATACCACAGATGACCCACTCGACTCCTTTCAAGCACAAGAGCAAGTCGACCGTGAAGCTCTACTGCTGCTCGCAGCACCTTGTCATTTATGATATTATCTTGAACTTTGTCTCCATTATTCAAATTTCATTTCGCTATACGGCAGTAAAATGACTTTTTTTTACGGCCACCCCTTGAGCGGCATTATTCCTGGTAATTTCGTAAAGGCAAGTTCTCCAGGGACCTTTTTTTTACAATAACTTGTGGCCTAAATAAAACATCCTTTCGTTTCTTCATCTAACTAAGAAACGCACGGCGGCTACGCACAGTTAATTTATTTTCTTGCCTCGACCCCCACGCCGCCTCTCCCGACTAATACACGAACTGACAAGAACGCAACTCAAACTTAAACAATTTGCTACGGCAAAATGTCGACGCGAAACTGTTTTCTCAATATCTCGATATTTCTTAGCGCCCTGTCAATGACAGGCAGGCGGCACATCGCTGATTGGGCCCCGGCCCACCCCATTTAATGTTCGCCGTTGAAGCTTGCGACGACAGCGCGAGACAAGAAATACATTTACTATAAACGCACCTTTCATGCAGTGTGCCGCTTCTTTTTCCCGCGCGCGCTTCGCCGCGGAATTTCCGCGCCCCGAATGTGCGGAACGGAGTAACTTGTGCCGGCATTTTCTCCCGACTCCACACACGGCGCCTGGGCTTACATAATACTGGATGCTGCGAGTCGAGACTGCTGCAGATCGATCCTCCGAGAATATACGTGTGTGTATTATGCATCTGGAAATAAATCGACATCCAGATTGCGAAATGTTACATATTGTTATCTATCTTTTAACAGTGTCGCCCGTTCAACGTACGCGTGTTTCAAACTATCTAACCTACTCGCGCGAGTCGGGCATCAAATTCCCATTAGAGAGCTTGCGACAGAAAAATTCAAAATCGCTTACAACGTAACGTACGTTCAGCCCCCTCGATTCGGTGTGCGTTTTCCGTGTTTACTTTTCAATCCAGTACGTGTGTCACTTTTGTACGCGTCAAAAGTCGTTCAGATTTTAATATAATTTTCTTGTCAATCTGTGACGAGCGATTGCCTTTTGACTTGGATTATCACGGCAATTTCGTTTCCATATATCGGCCTATGGCCTCCATTTGGTCCGCATCAACGACTTAACTTCGTATCCTTCCGCTAATCCAACCCCCGCTGCCTTGCACCATCTTGAACTTTGTACATGTGATTACTGATTATCTCCAGGCGGTAGACCGCGATGGTTCACAGCGTATAGCCAGTAACCCAAGTAACCCAAGCCAGCCAGCCATCATCTGGATTGGGTGGTTATTGCGGTGTTTGTGTAGCCTATCGTTATCGAGGAACTTGAGAACGGGGACATGGGAAGAGAAATCTGTGCCAAAAGTCACACTGCCACGTCCGTGGACGACGCTGACGCCGCCGCCGTCAAGAGAGAGAGAGAGAGAGAGCGCGAGTGACATCCCCCGGGAGTTGTGAAAAGAAATGCCCTTGCGGCTTCAGCGATATAGCGTCGACTGTCGCAGCGTCTACGCGGTGATCAAGCTGGATTGGAAGCTGGTTAAAGATTCACCAAGACATTGCAGTTAGTCCTTTGCCGGGGTGCGCAGGGAACAAAAAAAAACCAGCGATTTGCGCGATTTGCAGTTGAACTTGTGTGCAGACGCTTTGTGCAGTAATGCAGTCATGACTTGAGTCTGGTGGAAGATAATGGGGGCAACGAATCTTGCTCGCGCCATTGTCTGCCCGTTCTAGCCGCGTTCACCGCTCATCCAATCGTCCCGTGGGGGGGGAAGTCGAATCGTCTATTGTTTGCTCGAAAACAATTATGAAATTAGAACTCATGTCGAGAAGGTCTTTCGTTTTTTTGCCGTGTGCAATTGACGTTGCAGCACCTCGTGTATTATAGTTGGAGCGAAAGCTCACGTGGTGAGATACGCAGCAGTAGTTTCCGAAGCGTCCGCCAGTGATGTTTTTAATTAGACGGGGATATGCGTGCGGTTAAAGTTACAACCCCGTTCCCCCGACTCTCCCTAGCGACCCCCACCCACCCCGGCCTACCCCGAACCAAGCGTAAAGTTCACAAGTTGGTAACAAGCATACGTGTTTTTATATTCATCGTGCTTTAGGGCTTATGTTGGTCTCCAATATGCGATACCATCTCCGTTACCGACTCCGTTTTCGCCTTGTCGCGGGAGATGAGTTTCACGAGACGAAGGATATACGCGAAGAGTAATAAACAAAACTTCGTGCCTCCGAACTGGGCCGACTCACCGCACACATATCCACTCCTGGTAGGTATAGAAGTGTTACTGGACAAACGTTCACTGTTCAAACTTCTGCTAGGTCAAATCTAACTGCGAAGTTGCTCTACATGTGGTATAGAGCTTTATATGAGAAACTTAGGTAATTTAGAATATATTACGTAA
This sequence comes from Lednia tumana, assembly GCA_003287335.1. Taxonomy (NCBI): domain Eukaryota; kingdom Metazoa; phylum Arthropoda; class Insecta; order Plecoptera; family Nemouridae; genus Lednia; species Lednia tumana. The sequence goes on from QKMV01003423.1 coordinate 7,072, forward strand.
GTAAAGGTCAGCATTTCACCACGACCCGTTCGCCCAGCGGCCTTAATGTCCAAATCCAATTATCACGCCACCGAAATAATCATATTTCCATAATTGGTTGTAACTTAAGCTCATATTCAACCGGTGGGTGCAAGCAGTCGAGTTGATATTTTGGCATTCGCCTCCTTTTTCTCGTGGAACGCGTCGCGCGCGGCCAGCGTTTCACGTCGATGACGATCTTCTCTCGCCGCTCAATTTAGTGCACGTTGTAGTTTGGCGAGTCGAACAAAACCAATTTAGTCACATTCTATAGCCTGCTATCATTTACTATTTGCGTTAAACGGCGACGCTGGCGGCGGTAGTGGCAGGATCGGTTAAGCGTGCCGACATGGAGTTTAAAGAATAGCCGGCGTCCAACCACGGCCGCCGTCGTCTTCGAGTATCAAGTGTGAATAATAGTTTTGTAGAAAAAAATCCACTTTGCTTTATTGGCCGAGAGAATCTGCACCGTTCTACTGCTTACTCGCAATATACTCCCTTGAACTGGAGTAAAATGCGCCGGGGAAGACGACTATTGGCAAGGAACTGGAGCTGTAACACCAACGGGTGATTCCGAGGGTAAAATATTGCCGAATAGTCTGCTGTTAACCTTGTTTATGAGGTCATTTCGGCGCGCTGGAACGGCGTTTGGATATACGCGATTGACGATGGTCTCTAGGCCCGCTCATTATTGCGATTGGGGGGAGAAAATCAAACGGTAGCGCCGGCTGGCGGATGCCAAAATTGTCTATTTGCTCACTGTATGGCCGTGGAGCGGACCCGCTCCGCGATGCTGTGCAGAGATTTACATAAAGTTCCGAGCGAAATATTTCATCTTCCACTCTGGACCATTAAATACACACCCGTGATACATCCGCGCGGGAAAAGAAAATATTGCGTGAAATTTTCACGGACTGTAGCCACATCTTTAAAGTCGTTAAAGTACGATGCCTTTCAAGGCTCGCTGCAATTCGTAATGTCGATGCTTTCCTGATGAAATGCGGAACAAACCACATCTGATGGTGACATTTTTATATCTGTCGGTATGTTTGGCTTTGATGTAGTTTCAATTTCAAATAATTTACAAAGTGCATCAGCTTACTGCGCTTCCGCTAAAAGTTAATTTAATATTAAAACAAACAGGCTCCAGCGCATTTGATCCGCCAGCTTTAAAAAAAAATACATTTTTATTTATTTAAATCATACGCCCTGTTCGGTTCTCGGTAAGCTGTGTTTACCAAACCGTGATACTTTTTTGTAGGTACACGCTTTAATTTTACGTTTGCATATTTCATACTTGAAACTGATCTCTTCGGAGCTGTGGTCCATAGTACACCGTATTCAAATTGAATTGGTAATCCACGCATGGCGCCGCCGACTGCACGCGGGCTACTAATTTGTTTGTGTTACTTCACCTTTCCTGCTTGCACTGCACTGTACTCCCCCATATTCGGTTGTCAATTACATCAAAGCAGACGCGTTCTGTGACCAAGCGTGCGGTGTAAACGCTCTTAGAAATTCTTTTACAACCTGCTCTAAAAAGCCCCTTTTACAAAGTCGTTCGATTAAACGGCAAATCGCGGCACTCGATTTTTGCGCGCACAACAGCCGACTGAGCCCACTCAGATCCACTTCTCGCCGACTCACTGACTTCGTCCAATCGAAACGTGGTCCAAAATTGGAACGTTCGCTCATATCGAAATGCTATAATTAAAATAATCATAGCTCGCCGGCTTGAGGCGAAACGCCATATCGGACTCTAATATCTCCACGCACGTTTTTTCCGCGCATTTGCTTCCCTGCCACCGATATCAATATCATTACTAAAATACCAATCAGCTGATATGGGGATTTACTAGGGTCAGCTCACGAGGGACGTTCGGTGGATGATAATTAAAGCACGTGCGATTAGGTGCGTTCCGGACAAACCTGACAGCCGTGATGGCTTCCATCCCTCTACTCGACGTTCCCTCATACACCATGGGCTTATACAGCAACCAGCTAATTGGAAAGCAGTTGAAACTAAGTGATTGAGGCCATGGTGACGACTGTTAGCCGACGGGACAGGTATAAACTGACAGTACCTCCAGAATAAGGTGAACTCTCCAAAACGGCCACCCTATGGCCAGGTTCACCACGAAAAAAAGCTGACTTTTTGAGCGGGATTTTCAGATTACGAATAGATTCTTAAGGTGGAATGAGGGGCAGGTTTAAACACACATCAGATTTGCTGGATGTTCGGAGGCTTCGAGAGGCGATGTTGATGTTGTGCATGTTGGCGGTTTCGCTCTCTTGTGAAACAGTTGTTGGCCCTAAAAAGGGCCTAAAAACGCCATCGCCGTCGAAACGTCGGCCTCCAGTTCTTAGGCCCTTTTTAGGGCCAACAACTGGTTCACAAGAGAGCGAAACCGCCAACATGCACAACATCTGATTTGCTATTTCTTTCAATCACTGGAGCTAAACCATTAGTAGGAGAGACACCAAACTTGTTTACCTCCAAGAGAATTCAACTGGCTCTCTGACAAAATGTATTTCAAATTTTTGTGTTCTTAACTTTTTAAAATTACCTTCTTTTCAGGCGGATGTTATCGTTTTTTTCCAATTTGAAGGAGGTTATTTCAAAAACTGGTAGTTATGAAAATTTGAAAGATGTTTCGTCAGAAAGCCAGTTGAATACTCTTGGAGGTAACCAAGTTTAGTGTCCGTGCTTTTTGTGGTTTAGCTGCAGCAATTAAAACAAACTTAAAATCGGGTGGGTTTTCCCAGTTGCCCCTCACCCAGCCTTAAGAGTCACTTTCTTCGTAAGTTCATCGAAGCACTAATAAATTATTCTAAAGAGAAGAATAAACCAAAACAACAAAGAAAACGGCAGCGCTTAGCGTGACGCAACACCGAACTCCCCAGAATCTCGAAGAACTAGCATCTCGGTGTTTTTCTTTTCTGTAAGTTGGTGAACCCGACATGCGATATGTCGAAATAACCACCGTGATGGATGGCCTACCTTGCGCTAGAAATACTGAACCATGTGCATTGTAAATCCGGGGATCAGTCTAATGGGTAAAATATGGGAAACAGGTAATTGTTCCAGGCCGATGGTGGCTAGATACCGTTGAAGATAGGCTGTGCGATAGTAACCGAGGAAATTCTAGACAACAGAATGAACTAAGTCTCGTCAAATTCAAAGCCCTTTTTATTACGTTCTTTATATCCTTTGTCTTTTGTGCGCATCTGATCGTGGCTAAATATGACCTAATTCACGGGCAGAAGGCGCTTGGTTCATCTGAGGATAATATTTTACCGAAAATAATTGTTTGAGAGCACTTCGGATGACGCAAGAATTTTCGCAAAGTGTCAGCCAAAAACAGCTTTTTTTGTGTACTGTACGATGATAATCTTAAAAAACTGAAGAATAAATGATTTGTCATTAAATTCTTAAGACTCAAGTCTTCTGCCTAATTTCAGCATTAGTTTTCAAAAAACTGTTAGTAAATGGGTTTAACTGCTGAGAACTTCTATCCAACAAACAGTTAAACCCATTTACTTACAGTTTTATTGAACATTTCTCGGCGATGGTTGCTGAGTATAGCCTTTGCTTAAGTTAAAGGTGTACGGAAATTTGACACGTTTTAATCCTTGCACTTGTATGTATCCATGTAAACATTCCGAACATGTTATGTATCAGAATAGATGGGTCTAGCTATGTTGTCAAGTATCTCCTAGGCCCTCACATGCCATATTGCCACGTATAGGTAGATGAGTTGGGGAGGCAATTTGGTATTTGGCAACACAGCTCTGTGTTCGAGTCAGCGACCAAGTCATTACGGGTATAAAACCCGAGTCCTGTCAAATAAACATTGATTTCAATGAAGATAAGCCTTATCACCTCTAGTTCCGTGCACTCCTAACTAAAGCAAAGACTAAACCAAATGAAACGTGCGCCACCTTCCAATTCACCAACTATCGACTAGAAACAGTTGGTGCAGAGAATGCCTGCTGCAGGTTTGGTCGCCACATGTCGTTGGGTTGACGCGCGATGCACTTTAGCGGCGGATACATGTGTTTTAGTGTGGCCCGGATAATGGAAGCAATTTCAATCATATATGGCACAGTTCGGCGTAGAACGAGGCAGGGCGGGGTTCACTACGCCCTTTTGCCCTTCTTTCCACGCTCCGGCTCAACACGTGGCTGTCCATCCACATCCACATCCACATCCACATCCACATCCAGATCACCACGATAAACATGACTTTAAAACGAAATTATAACAAATTTAAATAACGCTTCTGCAGTGGAGTTGCAGCTTGCAGCTTACGTTTACGATCTTGTGCTGGTATAGTCTTTGCTTTAGTTAGGAGTGCACGGAATTAGAGGTGATTAGGTTTATCTTTATTGAAATCAATGTTTA
>QKMV01003425.1:0-11482 GCA_003287335.1 Lednia tumana
TATCTTACAACTTGCATCAATACCCCCACTCCAGAAAGGATTAACAATATGAGCAGCACTGCCATCTAGCGGACTGCAATTGTCGTCCAACTGTCCGGAACGCCGTTAATCATTATAGTACTCCCATTTCCGTGGTCCAAACTGAAGGTACTTTACATCAAATCAATCTCCCATTCCTGCAGGATTCCGACAAGTGTAATTTGTCATCGCCTCTTCAGCATCCTTTCCCCCTCAAACACGTATTTTTCATTTGTCATGTCACGCTTCGATTTCTTCTTATACTCGAATATCCTCCATCCTAATCCTCTTCCTCCTCGATTCTTATCCATCCATCTCTGTGACTCTCATCCCGTCCGCTTCGACTGGGTAACGGCTCTGTGAAATGTCGCCCGCATCCCCTTTCCGTGCAGTTTCACCCTTATTTACTACGACGGTTATCTTGCAATCAAATTACACCACGTCGGTGAAATGCAATACAGAACACGTATACATACCAATCGCTTTTTGTGTGCTGGGGTTCAGGGTGATTCTTTTGTGCATGTGCTAGCACACGATATAGAGCTTGGCCTGGAATAATGGCGCAATGCACTGCAATTGCGCAAGTACTTTTACGAATCTAATGCTATAACACGGGGTTGAGGATTGTGATGGGGTGGTTTGATAAAGAACGCTAATAAAGTATATGTGCTTTGCACTCCCCCCGAACATAAACTTCCGAGGTCCCTTTATCCATTACCGTCGCGTATATACAGCGGCGGGCGGTATTTGGCCGTTGGCGACCGGGCTAATTCAATTATTGTGCATGCTGTTGTAGGGGAAACTGAGGAAAGCTTCTAAGCATTTAATCCTTTTAGAGGCAGGATAGGAAAATTACGAGCAAATAACAGTCCCGACTAAACGAATTTTCATAGCAGCTTTATACTGTTATATACCTACGTCCACGTAAAATCTCTACTGTCATCAGTATACCTACTTATATGGTAGCACGTTATAACACATGGCTTTGTTGTAAGGTTTCTACGTTTTTATCAGCCATATAGCATTGACATTTTGAACTCGTACTCTTATCAATGGATCGCCGACGGATTGGATTGGAAACGAAACAGTTCATCGCTGGGCAATTTAGACATGCATTCATAAAAGTATCAGGTTTCGTACTGCGTGATATGTTTTCTGTTTCACTAAATGAGACGAAGTCGATGGTTCACCCTCCTTTTGTGAATTGTGCTATCCCCGCACAGACGTCTTCCATGGGCTGCGTACACTAATGAATTTTGCTTGAGGTTGCGTTTATAGCTCTTAATTATATGGTCCGTAAAATGGGTCTTCATCGATTTTTGTTGCGCGTACGAGACGTGTTGCCCTACAGAACAATTTGCCTCTTCGCGACTTTGGTCATTGTAAAGGAGTTACCCTACCATAGAGTGACAACTATACAGGCTAGAGGAGTAACCACGACCTGATCCGAAAATGGACTCCATGTCAGCCAAATTTCATATTTCCCGCCACCTCGATACATATGAATGAGTGGAAACATGGAGCCAATATTCGATTCACCCTGTGAACTTCCCTAGGCTGCAGTGTTCCCTCCATAGCGTTGTAACCCATGGGCAACGGATGGCCGGCCGCCACTGCCGGGTGTATGGCGGTAGAATGGAAGGGCATCGCGAGGACGTGGACGTGGACGACGACGTCGGCGTCGGCGTCGGCGTCGAGGCGATCAATGCGACGCGAGGCGCGAGGCGCGCGGCGCAAGGGATGCATACACAAGCGTGAGGGAGTGCGGAGGGTTGCGTTAGACCAGACAGCGGGGCGAGGTTGGACTCTGTTACTTCTGCTCTCTTTCGGACACCACAACACCGAAGACATTCCTCGATAGTTACTTCTTGGTCTTACAGCTGTGTTCGCATTTTGTTTAGTATTGAGATGCGTAGGACGATTTAGTGAAGCAATTGAATGATCAAATTATAGAAGGCCATGTTGGTTTAGGGAATTTCGATATTTTCATCGCTCAGCTGATAGTCATCTACAGGAAAAAGTGAACAATAAGAGCTGCTGGCTCAGCTATTCTAGACTTACAGCTTTATTTAACATGAAATTAATTAACGTACGATAAACATTTTCGTGATTCATATACCAATAAATCAATTTATTTGGAGAATCAGCACGTTTTTTAAATATCTGACACGCGGTAGTTTTGAAAAACGCTGGGTCAGCGACCACGTGGAACTGTGAAGTGCTTGACTTGCGAATAATTGAGTGCTGACTGGAGACATTGTTGCTGACACGGAAGCACTGCCGAGTGCTTCCAGCCAAGGGTGCTATCGATTGTGCTGGAATGGCTGCCCGCGTGGCGCGACTCACGTGCTAGCACGGCGGGTCACGCGACTGCAATCGATAGGCCATGGGGTCAGGACGTGCCTTCGATGGATATGGACAACACAGGTAAACACCAAACTTCGTTCCCTAGTCGTACCGTGCACGGGGCTTGTAGTTCAGGTCGCTACCATCAAATACGGGCATAGGACGGACATTTTTCGGACCTTTTGGCGTTTGGTGACTGAAGGTTGGACGAAAAGTTGGAGTATGACACTTGACAGGATCCCTAAAATATCTTACATTCATATATTAAAGAAAATAAATGAGAGAAAATGCGCTTGGCTAACACATTTGTTGAACGTGGGCTCTGAAAATTTCGTAAAATCCATGCAAAGACAGTTTTATTGAATGATGTGTAGAGATTCTTCTCGTATACACTCATTCCGGCTTGGACAGTCCTCACTCATCAGTCATCAGTCAGCATTCTGTACGCTCGTCATGAGATCACAAAAAACGATGAATAATTGAGCATTTGTGTAAACATGGCACCTCCATCCAAGCGGCAAGCTTCAGACCCGGCACCTCCACTTGTAATTATACATTATCCTTCTCACACTAGAATGATATTGAACTCTAATAGCATTTCTACCGGAAGTGGCTTAGATTAATTCGCAAGATACGAGCACTATTATAGCACACCTCTACTGTTGTATTTACATGAGATAAACTTTATCCGGAACCAGTAAGGAGAGCGTTTGGTAGACATACTGGCATTGAATACATCTTGGGTCAATATTAGCGGGCATTGATGAACTTCATTTAAGTTGAAGGTTAAAAGTTGAACTATCTGGGAGTTAACACGTGAACGCATGCTTCGCTGTCAAAGATCTTGGTCGAAAATTGAAAGATTATTGTGAGGTGCCAAGCACTGGTTGATTACACATTTTTGATACGGTTTCATTTCTTGAGAAAATATATTCACATCACATTGCTATCGTCCTGCTCCTGGATTTGTGCAAGGCATTTAATATCAAGACAATGGGGAAATGCAATACTTAAAGTACTTTGGGTAAAGACTCTTTAAAAGGGTGCGTGCATTAATAAAATCATGTGATACTCGCGTTTACTTCAGAGCATGCCATTCAATTGCCTGTGTCAGAAAACTTTTGGTAAATAAGACAAACTTTTTGGTTCATTGCTCTGCTCCAATCAATAATCAGTCACTGACATTAAATCTTGAAAAAAACGTAAGGATAATTCGTTAGCCGCCAGCAGGGAAGTCAATTTTTATTTACTGTGTACATTTTGTCTTAGGTGCACTGGTCGATTGAATTATTTACCTATACCTTATCTTATCATCAACTATCGAGACGCTGTTTCGTGTCGTTATCTCTGATGGTTGTAATTGAAAGGTGCGATCACCTAGTATCAAAGACTAACTCTCTGTTTGTTTGTTGGTCTTGTACAAATACAATGAGCAAACCAGAAAGGCAAGCAATTGAAATGATTACGAATTCCGATTCGAGGCAAGCTATGATGAAGACTTCTCCGCCCAAAAACAACTTTTCTGTAGGAAAAAATCAAGAGAGTATTTTTCGGTGAACCCGGGGAAATGTTTGGATAGTTGAAGATGTAAGATAATCAATCTTGGAGTCGTTAAAAAGTGGTATAGGAATCATAGATAGCGAATCTTTATAGACAATCTTCAATAACGTTTTTATAAGACGAAAACCAACCGCCAAAGTGCGAATTGTAGTCACAATATTAATAATCTCTTGCAGTTTTAACTTGAAGGGGTATAGAAGCGAAGTCGATTAAAGCGCGATATTTTACTAAGAATAAGGTAATAAACTAGATAAGAAATTGTGTTCCGTAAATGTTTCACATTACTTGCGAGAATTTATGTCATTGCTAGGAAATTACATATTTACTATTATCTATTAACACTGCAGTTGTCATCGTTAAATCAGGATGTAAAATATTTTCTTACATTTCCTTACAGTGCGAGAAAAATTCCTCGTCTTAGAACGTCAGCCATGGCTGTCATGTCTGTCATACTGCATCACTTTAAGAATATCATTCCTGCGGTTTGAATTGGAGTGTGAATAGGGAGATTTTATAATTCAAATTAGCAGTACAGTATGCTATACTAGGTAGGCAGTAGGTACATGTTTTTCTTGTCACAATATTGCACTTCGATATGGATCTGTTTGCGAAGGTTTAAACTATGCATTGTGGTCCGCTCGCTCCTGCATGGTGTTGTGCGAAGTGAGGGTGCCATAAGTGCGTGCCCATGCGTGACTCACGCAACTCTCGCACCCTCACGCACGCACGCGGCTGTCAGATGGCAAGACAGATCGCTACTCATAGACAAGCACGCATTCGAAATATGGAAAAAAAACACATAAAAGCTGCAATGAAATGCGGCTTTGCATGTAGATTACTCTACCTAATATAATCCATCAAACGTCTATTTCTTGACTGGACTTACAAGTTATAAGATGAATACCTTGCCGTTCTATAAACACTATTTATTCTTGGTTTTACGGGCATTTTTTTATCGTTTAGTTTTTACCGGGTAGATATGGGGGTGGAACGCGTTCGCGTATATCAGCTTTATCCACGCGTGCAAACGGCCTCAAAATATGCCCCACCGTGGTATTATTTCCTTTCACGCTACGCATATTTTCTACGTCTACATACGCATACGAAAATATTCAAATGATAATTATACAAATTTAAAGTCTACAAATTTGGCATTACTTTGGTGACAGCCAACCACATATGGAAAACAATGAAACTGGGGCTCGGTATTCACGCTCCACATAGCCGCAGGGACATGCGTGCAATCGAGCTTTCTATTTACACGGGATATTAGTTGATTAACTACGCATATCAATAAACCCATTCGGGTGATTTTCAAACTCACCCATGTGCGTGAATTCAAATCCTGTCTAACGATTGTGTTTTTTTTAATAAATCGGTAATCAAACGAATAAGCGCAGACTAGCGAAGATGAAATTAATCAGGATATGTCACACTATGAGCTGGTTGTTATTAAAATATTCCTCCAAAACCCATCGGGAAGAGAGAAATATTTATTTGTGAGCAGAGAGGGGAGCAGTAGCTTGCATGGCTGCGGGCCACGCGATTATAGAGGGTGCTCGGGTCGCCAGAGAAGAAGCTATAATGCAATCACTCAAGTCAGCCCACAGGGGGTGGCGAGCAACCCTTGCCAGCCCAGAATTCCAAGCTGGCCTCTTAGGGAATGTCCAATAGATTTCCACATACTTTACTCAAAAGCTTTGTGAACCGCAAACTTATTAATTCATCTTCTCTTTAAGTTCAAATATCCGTGTCCCAGCCAAGTCTACATCAAAATGGCGAAAACTTTTTAACGTTATGATCTATTGTTGAGCGAATCCAACCAATGGCATTACTTGTGTATCAGTCAATAAATCAAATATCAATCGATTCGAGCTTCAAAATGCGAGTTTCGTGAGCTCGGTAAATGCACCAAGCCCAAGAGGCAAACGTGACGTCAGCATCTCTCCTTGAGTGACGTCGAACGGAGATAGGAGGTGTCTGCTGGATACAGTAGTGTAATAATGGACTCATAATCGTGTCCAATTAGTCGGAAACATGCATTTAGATGAGCCTGCCTTTTTGCTTCGCACGTACCTCGTGCAGGAAAGCCGCGCGTATATTCATTCGCACTGGCGCACTGCCGGCAGCTGCTGGCAATGGCGGCCGTAACCATAACGAAATTTACCCACTCGCGACATAAGGGAAATTCTCTTGGTTTTCTTGTGTTATTGAAGCACTACGAAAACTTTCCTATAACCCTGATATTTGCATGATTTTAATGACAATTAACTTTTTTTTTTTCTAAAACCTCACCAAATTAAGTTGCAAGAGATTTAAATACGTGATCATAGTAGAATCTACCAATTATGCAAATGTTTTCCAACAGTAGTTGAGTTTAAGCGGATCGTCGAAGCGATTAGTTTATTTCTGATAGGCTACAAATTAAGTGTCCAGGTAAAGTCGTTTTATCTAATTAAGAATATACCGTTTTGTATTATAACTTTGACGACCATTTGAGATGGTGAGTGACGATAGCGTAAGTGGTTAAGGTATGTCCTGCTACATCTAACCATACACATAGCATAGAAATGAAAACACTCGTCCCTTCTCCTACATAATGCGCGTCTTTTTTTGTATTTTTTTTTACCCGGTGATGAAATTAATTGCCGCCGTGGTTCGGTGTGACTGGTTTATAAGGCACCCTGCTGAATGGACAGTGCGTAAGACAGAGAGACAAGCCTCGAAACACACGGACAATTACAGAGATGGAAGTCACACCTAGATTCTGGTATCATTATAATCGAGACATGATTATTAAATTGTAGCAATTAGTTCGTTTAAATTTAAACGGTGATCTTACTGGAATCCAGTTATAAGCGAAATTATCGCAAGAAAATACCCATTACGATATTGCTATGTCGGAAGCTTGTTGAGATTAAAACTTATAAATAGAAATGATCCACGTTTAAAAGTTTGTGTATAGTATTAAATAATTTACATAAAATTATAATAAGCAACGTAACATCTTCATAAAGACTGTCTTGGATTTGAGAATAATGTGGAAACTACTTAGCCTCGACACCTAGGAAATGATGCCAAACAGCGTAATTTACCATCACTGGGTGGGTGGGTGGTGGACAAGGTTGACAGTGAAACACGATATGCATCGTAAAGCTAGCAAGCAGCCTAGCCTCGAGCCTCCGTTCCTACCAAACCACATCCCGATCCGCATATTATACGTGGCACCAGTTGGCTTGTCACAAGAGCTTTATTTTTAGCTTTGAAATTTTTTGTCAAAAGCATGACAAATGATATGCATGCCCACATTTGGTTTAGGAGGCGATCGCGAAATAATCTATGCAAATCATCCCAAAGACATGGTGATGTTATTTGGGTGGCAGAGCAGAAAACATAACAGGTTAGGCTAGTAACTAAGTGAGAAGGTATATAATTAATAGTGCAAGGCTGTTACCTATGCTGTTACACAAAGATTTCGGAACCATTGGAATTGTTTGCGTGGGATGCAAGCCGGGCTTGTCTTGTCTGATAATGAATTCCAGTGTGATGCGCGATCCTCGGTCCACGAATCACGGAGCGCGAGCCAGCCATGCTAATGGCCAATGGCACTCGACAAGAAGAAAGCGCATTCAGATGTACGTTTAGAATAAGGAATGCCGAAGGAACGTAACATTTTACATTGATGAATAACATTTTAGCTTGTACAAAGTTTCTACGGTTTTGCCACAAGGTTCATAAAATCGATAATAACCATTTACTCGAGAGAAAACACGATTTCGGAGAACAACCCTCCTAAAATACAGATAAGGCCGCTAGCAACCCAATTGCTACGGGAAGTATCATAAATTGGCTTTTTTATCTGTGAAGATTTAGTTCCGAAATAAAAATAAGTTATGATCGACCCTGTTTTAGTGGTATTGACGATGCTTTATGACATTTTCTCTCTATAAGAAGGTTATTGCCATAAACATAACTAGCCCTCTGTATTTCGACGTTCACAACACACAAACACACACACAAAATCACACACATACAAAGCAACCGCACGAGATGCGTCTTAAATCAAGCCTGATCGATCGTAATAATCTAGTTTTGATGTCGTGGCCAACGCCGATAATGTACCATATGTGTTGGTACCCCGCAGTCAGATGCTGGGAGTTGTTTTTGGGGGGGCCGCAACATCGACGATCCGGCGCCGCCGATCTGCGTTAGGTGAGATGAGAATGACGGGCCACAAAAAGACTACCACCTATGTTACATGTTGGACGTGTGAAGGTCGTACGCTGCAGAGAGAAGCCATCCTCCGAAGCGTGGACCAGTAGTACTAGACGTCTCACAAACATCTCTCCGAGTTTGTAAAGCGCTTTTAATGTTTTCAACGGGCTGGACGAGGTTGGCGTTGTTGGAACTGAGATCACTTTTCACGGGCTGGGCTTTATGAATAATGTGATTAACAAAGAACAAGATGAGAGAACCAAGGTGGGACACGTTGGCCCAAGCCGAGGTGTCGGGTATCACACTTCGATGAAATGTTCGTGGACGAACGCGTCTGCAGTGTGGCGGGGTCTTCTTGGGCACATGAGACGTAACTCGAGGCTGGACGCGCCACCACTTTTGGCTATCTAAATCGATCACAATAACAAATTGGAATCAATTAGAAACCACATTTTCAGTCTGGTTACTAATATGGGAAAATGCTAATCTTTCTAAAACTCTGTCGTGTGGTACAGGGTATTGGCAATAATACGTTTGGTTTGGTTTAAATTGGAACGAATCTTAACCCAAGAAGCACATGTGATTTTCGAAGCTGTATTTAAATTCGGTGGCCCATTTGGCCCATCGGGGCAGTACCCCAAGTGTGGAGAGGGGCCGCGAGGGAAGCGTTAGGTGAGATAAAGGCGGGGGAACAACACGACTAATAATGTTCATCGCCGTGTTCTGTAGATACCTGGGCCGGAGATATTACTTGAATGATCGCGCGGTAGACTTAGACCACAGTCTGAACGGCATGGTCAACTTACCGAAGCGATAAAACTGACGGCAAACGTCAAACGCGACCCTGTGACAATGTTGAGTTGCATCACGGATGAATGGATAATAAAAGATCGCTCATTATCACGCGTGATGTGGCGCATGTGGCATTGTGAACAGCTGCGAACGCGACACGCACAGTACTCGTTCTAGTCGTTACGGTGGTAACATTCAATAACCAATGGAAATATGCTGATACGCGCGCGATCGGCAATAGAATACCGCACAGCACAGCCACTTGTTGCTCGTTGCGATGCATTCAAAGTGGTCACTTGTTTGCAAATGCACACCTGTGCTAAAAGTCATTAGTGCTCCATTCAATGATGTCACATGTGTTGTCATGATAGTAAATTAGAATACTACGCGACGTAACTTGGCTAATAGTCAATAGTCAATCGAGTAATAAACGAATCCATCGAAGAAATATGTTTCTTGTTTTTACTTTTGAGTAAAAATCAATCGTTTTATGATCATGAATCAAACTCAGTAGCGCAATAATTACTGCTTGAAAAATTAATTACGAGATTATTTTTACGAGCATTGAAAACTAGTTTTCGTTCTGACGCCTTGTAATAAATTACGCTGGGATTTGAAATTATGGTCGGTACCCATATAGCTAGTGCTTTTTCTTTGAAAATCACTTTATATTTTAATTTATAAATTCATGATTAAGAATAGGAATTCCTTGAAAAGTAATGCCCTGCGAAGTCATAACAGATTACAAGGTGTTAAACGAGTACGCGTACATGAATGTCGAGCTATAATTTCTCCAGTCCAAGGAAGGCGAAGGAAGGAGGCGGAGGCGGTTTATTAGCAAACAGCAAGCAAGCAACTTACACATAATGGCACTGGATGCAGATTATTCAGTGCATTCAGCATTGTGCAACATTGGCACGCTGCAAACATGTTGCAGTGAGACACAAGACACTGACACTGCCAGACACGGTTTATTGGAGATAGATATTGTGTTCAAAGGTTGGCGATCGATCGCGTGCAATTTACTCTGCAAGTTCAGGGGCGCGATCACTTGGCGCGCAGAATGCATGACTTCGCTCCAGCGTTGAGCTCACCCACCATACGCATGCGCACTTAGTACTTTACTCTCATCCAAATATTTCCAGTAGTACGCTACGTGCTTGATAGAAACAAAACAATTTTGTACAATTAATTGCTAGCAGTAATGACTCTAAGTTGCCTTCATTTCGCGCCATGTTTGGTCAATCAGGCTATGAATTAGATGTCCCACGGGTAAATTATTGTGTGAGAAGATCATTTCAGGCAATCCAAATCTCCATTATTACGAAGATTTCTATACGGACCATATAAAATGGTACTGATCGTGTACTGTTATGTTTATCAAGTAAGTAACCAGTTGTATGCATAGTCGAAGCAAATCTCCACAGGAACGTTGAACTTTACAATAGTTGGTTAATAGGGTATCAAACATGGACAATAAAACTGCGGCAAAGTCATCATTTCGTATGAGAACGCTGTTCTTGCAACGGATGATCGGGTCCGAAGATATCGGTCGGCTATGTCCCAACATTTTCCAACAAGGATAAAGATAACGCGCTCTGCAAAGCGTTCGTGTTGTATAGTGTCATGTCGCAACTCGCGAATCGTATTTGCTCCTTCATGATCGCACAACTTATTAGGCTGATGCAAAGAGTCGATGGCAAGTTATCGAAACTTATTATTATCATCAGCAATACCATGCAACGTTTGACATTGCTTGTTTCTCGTGAAATATCGCATCGCCGTTATTGGAGTGGAGCAAACGAGTCATTGTGCTGCCAGACGGTATATCGTTATGTAGCGCACCACCTCTTTACAAATGTTACATGGCTATTGGCGAATAACTCTTCCTAACTGGTTGAAAACGTGGCTCACATTTATACATTGTGTTCTCTACGATCCAGAGTCACCAGCGTCGAAACAACCTATGAACGAAATGGTAATTTCCTATGGAAATACTGGGACTATTAAATAATCATGTGGCAGTGACATTAGTTAACATTGAAATATAAGTTTTGCGATGATATTAATTTGATACGATTAAATCTTAATGGTGAAGCAATTAAAACGTTTACCATGTGTGCTACCGAGATGCTTTTTACGACAGACTTGATGTAATATAATACATCTGTTGTGAGCATTACCTTTCTCCACTAGTGAGAATATATCTCTCTCCTCGTTCTTTCTCTCTCCCTACTTCGTGGCCATTTTTGTTTCTGCACGTCGCAAGGAAAGCCTAAATCTGGCGCAACAGTGTTAACCAATTTGGGCTTATCTTGAAACTACTGGTTCAGATCGCACCGTATAAAGTCACAGATACATGACAACTCTTTAGATAAAACTTTTGTGCACATAGAAGCTTGACCAGACTTTTTTTACAGTTGATTCTTGTTTGTAGCAAAAGACTAAAATAACACACTTCATAAGGCAGCTCTAATGTCGAGTGACAGTTCTCATTTTGCATTGCCTATTAGTTGAGCACAGACATATTGTCACTGTGAAAGATTTAACT
>QKMV01003427.1:0-11482 GCA_003287335.1 Lednia tumana
AAATACCTGCTTACTCGAGGAATTGAACCCCGGACCTTTTGCTAACATGGCAACTGCTCTCCCGCTGAGCTAAGCAACTTGGACAGTGATTGAAATTAAGTGCCTCACAAAGACATAATTGGCATGTTTGCGCTAACCGGTGCACATTATATAACAGACACTATTTAAACATTCTTGCCTAAAGTGAGGCATGACATCAGTGACAAACTCAATAAAAACGTGACTTTATGGGACAAAGTGCCAATATTTTGCAAGATTTTTGCGACACTGCATGGTCCCCCATTTACATTTCGCGCGTGAGGCCCCGAACCCGAAGTTTTGCCTCGATTTCACGTGGCAAAATTACGGTTACCTTATCGGTGAAGTAAGGGCGAAATTCACGACAAACAATGTCTATGCAAATTATGGATACGAACCAGCTCGATAGTTCTTAATGAAATTGTCAATGATGGAGTAGGAAGTGATATCGTATATAGTGGAATTAAACATGTCCAATGTCCATCCATCCAATTATTTGCTACTCCCAGTTCGCAAACTATTACGTAATTAAAATATACGTCACTCGTCCGACTAGCCCATGTTTAACTGCACATAGAGTGATGTCACAATAATTCGTATTAAAATCAACTTGAAATGTCATTAAGAGCTGGAATAATTATTCAGGAACAAAGCGACTGGTTTTAGTTGAACAGACATGGCGCAATGCAATTGAGTATTGAGGAATGCACTTGCAGTTGAGCAGCGAGTCTCATCGGTCGCTTGCTTGCTGCACTGCCTCATGGCTGGCTGACTGTGACTGCAGCTAAACTGCATATAGACACATATGCTGTATTCAAATTCCACAAGTCGGGTCGGACGCATGTGTTAAAGTCACACACGACCAGGCTTGGATGGTCGATTTGTTCGAGGTGTTCGAAGAGTGACGGTGGAAAAAAAAGTCAGTGCACACATGAGTATGATGTGATGTCGTGTGCTTGTTTCAGTTCACGGAGAAGACATAGAAAGCAGATGTAAATTACGAAAACAAGACGTTGGTTATAGATTTCGGATATAATAGATTGAGATTGCTTGCCTTTGATTAAATTGCAATATTTCGGAGGTCAATTTGAATGCGTCCTATGCATACCATCTATTAGTTTTGTGGTAGAGCCAAATGCAAAATTATTTTAATTTCAGTCGTCGCGTTTTTTC
This sequence comes from Lednia tumana, assembly GCA_003287335.1. Taxonomy (NCBI): domain Eukaryota; kingdom Metazoa; phylum Arthropoda; class Insecta; order Plecoptera; family Nemouridae; genus Lednia; species Lednia tumana. Next base: position 1,192 of record QKMV01003427.1, read on the forward strand.
CTATTCTTTCGCGAGTTTGTTTGCGCCTGTTAAAATCTGAATATTCATTGTCGTGGGCGAGAGATGCCCTGCACAGTTGCTAACAAATTTGCTTTAACTGTTTATCTGCTCTTATTAGCTCCGCGCCGCGAAAATTGTACGCGAATTCACTTGCAGCTTGGAAAATAATGTCACGAGTGTTCCGAGTCTTTTATTTCGTGTTAAATAACAGGACTCGCGCTGTGGCGCTTTGCCATAACTGTGTATAGCAAACAAATTACAACATCCGAAATCCAAATCGCACAACAAGAATTCGCCAGGCCTGAAAAGAGAAAAACATATACGCGACGGATTTTCTCTTATTTTCGCGTGAATACGACAGATTTCTGCATCTGCACAATACATCACTACCCGGCGCAAACAACTGAACGGGTATGCAAAAAGGCCCGAGGACATGCTAGGAAGGTGTATAATATATGCACTTAACTCCAATTTGTTTCGTTTTTGTGACGCGGGTGAGACACTGTGTCAAGTCCCATTTCAGCTTAACAGTTAGAAAAGTTGCGGCACTTAAGTTGCCCTTATAGACTTGTCTTTTTGTCCGGGAGATCGCAAGAGCTTCAACGCGGCACTGAAGATTGACTGGATGAGAACGCGAACGGGACAAAGAGCTGCGGGAGAGCGTGGGATCGTTGCAGTGGGATATCACAGAAAACCACAAACAGGATAGCCGCTAACCAGGATAGAACCTGGAACCGCGACCCGAGACCACTGCAGGCGCGCCACCAGCGTACCTATACAGATAAATCACGTCCACATCTACATTTTCATAATCAGAAGTCTCTAGTAACGAGGTTTGGGCATAGTTTGAGTCAATTTCATTCCCGATTTTTGCACACAAACACGCCCGCTCAGTTAGCATAATCTTTACGAGGCCAAAAAAAAAACTGGTAGAGTTGCGTGCCCCCAAAAACGAATTGATTCTCCGTGCAGTCGCAACAGGCAACATGCAGCAGCAACGGTCAAATTCGTGTTGTCTTAATTAATAACGCGGTATTCAAAGTTGAAAACACGCGTTAATTAATAGCCGAACGTGCAGATTTATAGCAGTCAATCAACTCGAGATTACTACTAGATAATCAAGTCAAACGAGCACAGAAAGCTGTAAGAGCAACTGTTCTTTAAACACAAACAGCAAGTTGAATTGATTGCGCTGTATGGGAGACAACATGATTTGTGCGAAGAATGTATTTATTTACTGTCGAGACAATAACTAATCAGAAACTAACTGGGTTGCCGCGTTACTTTTTGTTTTAATAATGGGTTAGATTCGTAACAAAGGATAGAAAAGCCCCCAATTGTTCTAAAATGCTCATATGTGAATAGCCCATGGCGATGTCAGACCCTTAAGCCCAGGGTCATTTTGAAAATCATAAAAGAAAACGTTGAATTAAATCGCAGGGCCGTTCATCGCGGATCCTATTACGGACCGCAAGAAAATGAGCCTATACGCTAAAAGAAGGATCAGCGTAAAAAAAAGAAATGGCCGTGGGACTAGGGATAAAAATAGCTTATTTTCACCAAAAAATGTTTAAAGCTCACACGCAAAAGCTTCACACTCGTATAGCTGGAGCGTAAAAATAGCACGTCAATTCGTTTAATGCCGCGTTCTAGAACAACTTCCGGTTTGGGTGTGTGGATTCTTAATTATCCGTCAACGACTAGGTAATTAAGGTGTACGACGGATGATTAATTGAAGTTATGCGGTTTATAAAATGAGTAGCGAAATTACTTGCAGTTTTTGCATCTCCGCGATTTTAATGCATCGCGCAAAACGGCAGTACAGTATAATGATTATAGATAATAAATGCAAACGGAACTGAAGAATGCATCGCCGACAAATGAAACGTGTAAAACTAATAATTACGCAAAGTTTTGCTTCGCGTACCTACCAGGACGAAAGAGAAATAGGTCCAGAAATAAAATCAACATTTACGTTAAATCGGTAATATCAATTAAAAGTTTTCGTCTTATTCGCGAAGGCGCACAATTTATTAACTCGAAATTGACTTTCCTCTCGGATTTAACCCGCGCCCACGCCTGCGCGCGAGCGTCGAGGTTCGCTGGGGGGAAAAGAAAATGAAAAGCATCGCGCGTAGAGTAAATTTTCGAGGAAATTCGCTGTGTATTAACGGAGATTTCAGCGGAAAAGCTGAAGCATTTTCATTGCGTTAGCATCTGGTGTGTGGGTATACATAATGTTAAGACAGCATGTCGGAGCGGTTGCCATCTTTAAGCCAGTTTCCATGTTTCTACAGAATACATAATTATGCATGTAGATAAACTATGTTTGTAGCAAGTTTGCTATCCCTCTCCCGACCCCCTCCTCCCTTCGGACGGCACACGTACATATAATGGAGCTCATTATGAGAAAAGATCAGAGAAAATTGTAATTAGCAAGCGGAAAATGTGTAACGCAATAAAATGAAAATTGCGACTTCAAAAAAGCTATATCTAGGGAAAAAGGATGTTCTAAGAAATGTTGTCGCAGTAAACACTTATTCGCTCGTGGCGAGAGAATACGTGTCTGTAAAATCGCCAAAATGGCATTGCCAAAAACTATATAGGTATAACGTTCTGAAATGTAGTATATAACATCTCGCTTGGTGGTTCTCGGTAAAATTATTCACTGAACACGACAACGAATAGCAGAACGTTTCTTTTGGAGACGTGACTTTTGTACGTATTTGCGTGAGAGTAATTACTTTTTGTAGATGTAGTATCTACTGCATTAGACGAAAACGGTAGCACTGAATGGTAAACTGCGAAAACGTGTAAAACTCATTCAACACAACGATATTTGTGGATTACTATATGTTTTTTTTTTATCAAGTTCGATGTATGAGAATCGGAATTTAATTCAGCAATTATAAACTACACGGTGTGGATATAGAAAAAGAACCCCATTTTTTAATTTTTTTCCGTCGAAGTTTACACGCCAAAAACGTTTTCATGCATGATGCAGTTTCCAATTTTCATTCACCAGTAGCACGGCATACAATACGATGGTATAATGAGTTTGTATGGTCATATGTACACACGTCATCTACACACCTTTGGGCTTCGAAAAACTATTTACATGATTGATGTAGTATGCAGTAGGCACGTTAGTGTGAAGTATGAACGCTCTTTCACATCATACTAAAAACTATTTACCAACGATTCACGCAAAGTAGAAACATCAACGCATACCTCTACTACACACAAACACAATATTTGCATTTGTAAATCTATTCTTTGTGCAAATCAAAACGCGGTCAACACATCGATACTATCTCGAGATCAAAGTGTGGTTGTGCCACACGTATAAATGACTTGCTAAATGATGCCGGAATAAATTACATTGGTTGGCTTCGATATGTACCTTGGAAGCATACCGATACCCGTGCCGTGCCGGTTCGCGCTTTATGTCTGTTTATTATATTTTATGCAGTGTGTGGCTGGTGTGCCGGATTTTAGAAAGGACCACTTTTGGGGTCAACATGGACGTAGTAACATTAAGTTTATAGTCCTACATTTTCTATGATATATTAGTTGCCATTTGGTTGGAAAGTTTTGCTATATTGATTCATTCAATACAAATACGGACTGTGTATAGTTGTGTTAAAGTACAACTGCAGTCAAACTGCAATACGATATCTGATAAAAAGTAGCTCACCAGTCGAGATCAATTGATTGATCTGGCACGCGGAAAAAATGTACGAATTTAAGTACTGACTAATTTTTGCGTGCAATTAGAACTCGTTTATTAGTACGTTTCAAGGCATGCAGCCATTTCCAGACTTTTAATTTATGAGAACAAATGGAATGAAAAGAAATTAAGATACGGAAAATCTTGTACGTCGCTTGTAAAATAGAAAATCTTTAATATTAAGTGTGAAAAAACGTGTATATAAATATTTATAACAGAGAAAAACAGGCTTTCTGGATTTATTGAAAAGCACCTAAACAATGATACATCATACATGCTTTACATACATGTTGATCTCCTTAATTTCAAATAAATTCTTAAGTCACAATGCCCTATTAATTGTAAGCCTTAATATTCGCAGTATCGTGGTTAACAATACCCAAGCATTTGTCACCAAACTTATTGCCGGTGGAGGTGCCGCGTTTGAAATAAAATACGACCCTGCCCAACATTTCTCAACGCCGAGCGCGTCAAACGAAGCTCCGGCATTTGCGCAGCACACGATAACTCATCACAACAATTATACATTCAGAAGCATACGTTACATTTCAGTAGCAACCAATTAATTGAATAAAACTATCACATGTTATAGTAATTGATAGTCATAAGAATGGCGACCAGGTATATGATAGTTAGCGCATCGCGTCGACATTTGGAACTCCGTTAGATCGACCTGACCCAGAACCGAACCCAGCATAGAGCGTACATACTTCCTGGTGCACAAGAGAGATGCCCACTTTCCACCGAGAGTTGCGGCAAGCCGGCAGGCAGCAGGCAGGCAGCTAAATCAGCAGGCCAAGATATACACATACAATCCGTAGCAAAGCGATAGACCCCGCATTTTGCACAATCTTATTCAACGCGCGCGTTCAACATGGTTAACCGCACGCCGAGGCTTATCTAACGTTGAACTAACTGTACCTAACTGAAATTATAAGCGTGCTTTTGCGCGAGAAAATCCATTTGCTCGACTTGCATTTTATGTAATCGCATGGCCGCGCGCTACGAAGTTAGTCGAGTTTGATGGCAGCTTCAGACATGCGAAATAATTTTTAAATAATTAGTATCGTTGTAGCGTTGAAGATGCAAATTAGATTAGAAGCCGACTGCCGAGACAGTTTTATAAGTTTGGTGCCTATTAAATTGCAGATAGGTCAAACTAATTTCCACACGCCGAAACAAGCCGGCAAGCAAGTGACACAAATAAAATAATAATCATTCGATTCGATTGTAGATTGTCCGATTGTAGCTACGAGAAGGTGTGAAGAATAATAAATTGAACAGCATGACCCAGCTGAAATTTATGGGCGTTCTCCAAAAAGCATATAATCCTTCTTGTTAGCGAAACCCATTGTCGTATCATGTGCTCTGGAAAGGTAAAGGTGTAACGATGGCCCACTTTTTGAAGTTGCCAGCTCCCGCGAGATCAAGATCAACCTATATCTCTAGTAGGTACAGCAATTAATTCTTAGCTGACATTACCTTTACATGGAAAGGAGTTGAAACTTTCGGGGATCGTCGTACGATTTGGTTCACGTGTGGGGGATGGTTAGGGGATGGGTGGAGGTTGGGGAGCTATCGACTCCTGACGAGCGATCTGGCAGACAGATTGGGAATCTGCAGGCGACGCGGATCCATCCGGGACGTTTGGGATTGCATCCGCATGTCGCTTTTCGGGAAAAACGGCCTCAAGAATGTTGGGTTGCACGTTTAGCGAAAACCTTTGTTTATAATCGTTTATGAAATGTTTCTGTGTAAACTGGGAGATAACATGGGAAGACAGGACGAACGTATTTTGAAGGTGTCCCGGGAAATGTTTTCGTCGATCGTTTCAAAGCTCAATATTTTTAACGCATTTAAGTTATGAAAACTAATTCTGGATAGTTGTACAGACAGGTCACAATACAACTTGTGTGTTTTTCTCTGATGATTATACAGCTAAAGACCTGCAATTAAATATCTAATTCATTCGTGATGATTAAGGTGATAGTGACGAAAAAAGCAACGGTCTGTATAATTTGCATTATGCAGATTTCCCTGTAAATAAAGAAAAAAATAAATAAAGAACCCCATTTGCAAAGTTATTGTTTTAAGAACTCGCTGTCCATAAAATAAGTGGTACGATATATGCATGGCATATTTTTCCCACGCAAGGCAAGTAATCGACTATTAAGCAATGGCTTAGCTGTCAAGTGATTCTGGTACAGCAATGACTGACAGCCAGGTATACACATACTAATTAAGCTATTCGTTTAATAGCAGATTCATATAATTAAACGTGCAATTATCATTAAATTGTGACTGACAGTCAGTTAAGCTCGTTTGCTGGTCTAGAATATTTCCCTAGTTAAGGAGGTCAGCGAAGAGATTTGATTAATGGGCTGTTATCTTAGGTCAGGGATTGTTAACAGTAAAACATATGAATTAGCGAAACAAGTATAGCTAATCTGTCACTACGGAAATTTACTACGAAATCTGTGGAAAAGTTAAATATATGGTATGTATTACCTATATTGTATGGTAATAATCATGTATCTTGACTTTTGAGAAAGTCACTTGCAGCGAAGGTTTTGAAGTTGACGATAATTGAATGGTGATTGCAGTATCTAGCCGGAGTCCTTTGGCAGATATCCCTCTAACAGATCTCCTCCAAAACACCACCATCCCCTTATTTCCACCCCGCTCGAGAGATATCGAGTCTAGATTAGTTACCTGCTTACAGATTTTCTGCATTTTTACCTACACTCGCTAGTTTGAAACGGGCGCGCCGCGTAATGGACGATTCGGCCTTCTGGAGGGAAAGCCGCCAGAGGGGCACGATCCATGGGACTCACGATTCACCCATGACTTCGCCATTTTATATATTATGGTACGTGCGATTTTTATAGGCTTCCTATAATTCTATACGTTTTATAGTGTTTCCGTTACATGGAATATACTCCTAATGGTTCACGCTAGGTGACTGAACATGTTAAGTAGACATGAATTTGCTAAATCAAGTTGTTTTTGTATATCTGTTGATTTAGTTTTCGCAGCAAATATCTGATATCAAACTTATTTTGGAAGTGACTCTGAGTAATATTTATATTTTTTGCTAACGTTTCGGACAAAATTGCCTGCCTTCCTCAGGCGGGGCACCAGCAATACAATACCTTTATATGTATATTTTAATGCATTTAATGGGACCCAGTGGAAAAACAACAGTAAATATTCCCGAGACTACCCTATAGAGCAAGAATAAACCCCAGAGTAAATCTCCCCGTGGTGTCTATAAGAATAAACATAAAGAGTATATTTTGTACATGTACACAAAATATATACAAACATTTTTTGTTTTTTCATACTTTTCTTGTTGAAAATACCCCGACATAGGGTACACAATTTTGCCCGAAACGCTGGTTGTCAAATGTCGCATTTCAATCCCGAGAATAAGTCGAACGCAACTGGCTGCGAATACTAGAAATTTCATTAGTATATATTACCGTAATTAGTTGAAATATCATCTTCAGGGCCGCCATCTAACACTACAGGCAAGCATATGGTGGATATGGACTTTCCGTGTAAAAGGGCATGGTGTAAGAATTGCGAGAATGAGTCGATTTGATCGGATGGGGACGTGTGGACAGACTGCATGATCGTAAAGTAACAAGTATACCGCGCATTTCGCCGAGGAACGTACCGACGTAAGGTAGATATTAAATATCGCCTGAATGCGACATCGACAACGCACATACGAATTAGCTCGTATTGCGTCGGAGCTGCAAACTGCAAAGACTTCCACGGGCGAGAATAATATGTAAATGATCTTGCAAACAAGTGCGCAAACAGCGCGGCTAGCACGGCCCGGCTCGCCAAACGGGACGGGACGGGACGGGGTATTACTTCCGTTGAATGCTGGTAAGTGCAGTGTAAGTATACGCGCGATGCCGGTGAATAAATTGCACCGCTCACGGACACGTACATTACAGTAGGTATCTTTGCTCGTAAACTGCGTCGATCTTCGCGCTTCTTACAAATCGCGGATGAGGCACAGAAAAAAAACGACGCGTCTGGAAGCTGTGGTGAATATTATATGCGGAGAGGCAATCTGAGATTCCGGGATATTTTGATTACGAGGCGTTTGCGACGCATTGTGATAACGTATTGCAATTTGCAGGACAAATTTCGAGCATTTGTGTACCATGGCTATGACATATCGAGTTGATATATAGATGATATTTTTTTGACTAGGATTACGAATTTAAAGCCTTTACACGGGTAGTATGAACGTACCCTGCTTAGTTCAGTTGGTAGAGCAATAGTCAGGTAAGCAAGAGGTCCAGGGTTTGAGTCCTCGAGTAGGCTGGTATTTTTGAAGTGATTTTAATTTTCTCCGTATTTTATATTGTATTTATGTGATATCGGTACTTTCTGACTTTTTGATTAATATTGTGGAAAAGCGGTCCACAACTGAACTTGGCCTTTTGTAGAAAGTAAGACCAAAGAATAAATAAATAGGCATAAAAATAATATAATGCTGGAACTCAGACTGTTGTATGCTGTTTGTCGTTTTTGCCTTTCATTAATAATAATTGCATGCTAAACAAGGGCTGAACATTATTCAAGCCCTCGAGTCACCAATAGCTTGTCGAGAGTCGTGAATGAGAATGGAGCTGGAAAAGAGACAGCCGTGGTTTGTAGAAGAGGACCTATATCAGCAGATGTCTAAGGATGATCGGGAAGAGCTGAGAAAAAAATGGGGTGTGAATTTCATAATGGCCCGGCGAAACGCCGCAAGAGGTGTCAAGAAATCAGTGGCGCGTGCCCCCGCGCAAAGCGTAAAGCAATCGCGATAATATTCCAGTCCAGCCCGTAATATTTCAACTCGGCCGATGTGGTGGCAATGCCGGTGACAGCAAGCCAGTGCTGTCTTCGGGGAAATAAATAAACGCGGCGACCGTTTTGTCAGACAGCGTTACAATTTCCAGTATCGCAAGATTGGTGTTCGATATGATTAATCGATAACAATCGATAACATGGCGCCACATAAATATGCGTATCTCCCAATGCGTATTGATACGCCAAAGTTACGTGATCACGATGACCTTAAACGAGGCAGAAAGAACACAATAATATGCTAATTAAGACATCAATAAGCAATCAAATAAACGTATCTGAAATCAGAATGATTCATTTACAGCCCATAAAACGTGGCATGGTGCCTAGAGTAAAATGGGCCAATGTCGTTCTTGTATAGGTCTCATTCAAACACCTCCAGGACCTGTTTCCAGCCAAGGTGTATAAAAGATCGCGCGACTGCTGTGAATTAACCCAACTCTCCAAAGCAAATATTATGTAATATACGGTATTATATTAGCAAACCTAAGATTTTTTGCTAGCGTTTCTTGTCGAAAAGTTAAAACTCACAAAAAATAGACCCTTGAGAATAATTTAGTGCATATAATTAGAGAAGAGAGATTCTTCAGCACGTTGGATTGCTAGCAATGACTGACAATTAGTTTAATTTAATTACATTCGGGCCGGATTCACGTATGCACGTATAGGTATTAGCGTTAATACCAAACCTACACCTCACGAAGATCGGCGATACGGTATGTCATTTGCCTCAAGTTATGCTCCGTTCAAATTCTCTGGCATTCACACATGTACGGCGTAGGTAACCGAGTCTTTCCGTAGCTTGAACAGCTACGAGGAAATTTCAGTTTAACAATACATTACTATCACATGTAGCAACTTGGGGGTGACGTATATTCATTGCGACGATTTCAGTTTTGCCGCCTCCGCCTCCGCCGCCGCCGCCGCGGCCGTCTCCACACGCAATGTCCCACATCACGCTAAAACGCCAACGGCTTTGTTGTGTTTGTTGTGAAGTCGAGCATATGTACTGCACTGAATTGTCTGTATTGCTACAGCTAATAGTCGCAAATAATAGCCCTTGTTTGTTTTGGCTTCTGAGTTTTGGTGTATAGACGCACCGAAGCCTAGGACGTTGTGGATTTCACTCGGTAGATACTTCGCTAGTAGCACCAACGGTCGTGTCAACGGGTTGTTAATACTAAACTAATACCTGCGTCGATTTTTATGAAAATGCATGGCGACGTTTTAGATTATTCTTGACTAAAAAGATTCGTGTTCGTTTTGCTCTCGGTGGTATCGAAACTTACACGTGAAACAGCCTTTTAACGAACGCGAAATGAAGATACGTCATCGATGGATGAGCAGAAAAAACCGACGCAAAACCCACACATCTCAAGTCAAATAAGCGCTCGTTTGCATCGCGAACTTCTCTAATTTTCATAAAATGATTATACGATTTAAAATCGAACTAAACTATCAATAAGGAAATTACGAGCCGTTTCCCGCCGTTCTCCTCGCCGCAGCGATCTCGATAAGCAATTACGGTTTAGCATTCGAACCCCCGAGGCTACTAAAACCTACAACAACCACGTGCCTGTATACACTTCTCGCGATCAGGTAGCTAGAATATTTTATTATCTCTTTTTGTTCCAAGTTCCAGCAGCCACTATGGCACGGCACGGCACGGCACGGCACGGCACGGCA
>QKMV01003428.1:0-11481 GCA_003287335.1 Lednia tumana
GAATAGTTAGCGAAACGTTGGCAGTTTAGTTGCAGTTAAGTTTTCAGCAGTTTAACCCAGTTATTAACAGTTTTTTTTAAAGATCATTTGTTTCCTTCCCTATAAAAATGTCCTGTCTCCCTAAGATCTTGGCTCTACCTTCTCGCTCTAACTGCTTCCCCCTATAGCAATAGCCAAAGATCGAATACACCGCCGCCAAAACGACCACACGGGTTTCCGACTAACACTCTCCGCGTGTCCGTTCCAGCGCTTCCCGGGCCTCCGTCCAACGTCCGCGTGTCCGAGATCACGGCCACGTCGGTGCGGCTGACCTGGTCGTACGGCGGCGCCGAGGAGCTGCAGTACTACGTGATCCAGTACAAGCCCAAGTACGCGAACCAGGCGTACAGCGAGATCTCCGGCATCATCACCATGTACTACACCGTCCGCGGCCTCAGCCCGTACACCGAGTACGAGCTGTTCGTCATCGCCGTCAACAACATCGGCCGGGGACCGCCGAGCACGCCTGCCTTGGTCACCACCGGGGAGACAGGTCGGTGTTCATCGTCACCGTGGCTGGCGGAGAGACGTTGTAACCAGGCCCGGACCAGGACTAGGGGTTCTTGATACTGGATCCCACAGCCCTCTAGAGAAACATTCGCTCCGACCCACTTCTTCAGCTTGATCAATTTGAACAAAATTTAGAGTTTGCTAGGGTTTGTTTGTCTCTCGAGCACCGCCACTCTAGCAAAACAGAAATGATAACTTATTGTCTGTGATGTGAGGCTGTGAGATTAAATTATCTGCCGTCGTAGCATTTCTATTATGATACAGTGGTGCTCCTAGTGGCAAAAACAAAGTTTGTCAATCTCTACATTTTGTTGAAATCAGATGGGCTGGCGAAGTGAGCCTGAGAAAACGGTAATTTAGAAGGCTGCGGTGGATACAGGACAACTAGCTAGAATGAAAACGCTCAAAAACCGGGACTCGGTAGACAGGGTGGGCAACCGCTTGCTTGCTGCCAACTGTGTATTGACGTTGAGATGAGTGCAGTGACAAGCTAGTGCGAATTTCCGGCTGCTTGGGTTGTCCGGTGAACTCGTACTAGGGCTGGCTATTTTGGCTGGGGGGAATCAATACTTTTGTGTTAATGTGGACCAAATGTGACCTTTTAGTATGAAAAGGCTCAAAAACTGAAATCTAGTGATGTGAATTTTTAAAATTACAATGAAAGTTCACGCAAAGATGTAAATTAGTTTCAGATATAATTAAAAAATCACGCAGCCGCGTTGGTTTTCATTCCTAAACGTCGCGATCGGATGTTGCCTAGCTTGCACCAAATCTTCGGCACAGTTTCCAAATAAACACACAATTTGAGCCTCTGGCAAATAGCAGGCTTTTGACGAGGCTATTTTCTGTCATCCGGTCCTGGTTAAAAATTGAATTCAACTTACGTTGTACAGTTAACTGGGTTTGAATTCTAAGAAAGTCACTTAACTTTTCAATTTTGCATAAACTATGCTGTTGACTTCTTTGCTTCTTCAAAACAACCCCTGAAGAAGTTGACAGCACAGCTTACAAACAGTTTGGGAAGATTTTGTGAATTTTTTAGCATTCAAACCCAGTAGGTAAATCATTTTTTTTAGTGTCTAACAATGTTTCATTATTTTCAAATGCAATTTGTTTAACAATTTTCGTCCACAATGCACAGGAATTCAAGAAGTACGACTGCACGTGAATCCAGCCATGATTGTGTGCTAACTGATTTCTCCCAGGGTCAAAACAGGTCGCGTTTTGGGCGCACGAACATTTGGGCCTCGGGCGCTTGTTTTTGCGTTTTTGCGCCTCGCGATTTCGCCGGCGGGTGGCTTTTATTTTCTATTATGTAATTTTGAATGAGTTTTTGTGATCTTTCATGCCCTCTACCTCGTCCCTGTTCTGGACTCGCCTGGGTTCGATGCGACGTAAGTTTTGGTATCGGCACAGTACGTCGATTACCTACAACTATTTTACGTAGTGTAGACTCCTCACTCACGCGCGCGAGACAGTCTAGTGTTTTCGCGTCTCCCCAACTAAATCGCACAGAAGATTTTTTAGAAATCTTATTTATGTCATAAATTACGGCTCGGTTCGAATGAAAGGTTGATGAAATATACTGTTGCTGTCTCTATCTCATTGTCTTGATCATTGAAGCCTTCATTCACAGAAATTTGTCTGAACTTTGACTTTTTACATGAGATCTTGATACAAATGAATTACAAAGAATTACAACAATCAGTTTAAAATTCCTGGCACCTTTTCGTGTAACATTGACGTGCAGCCAAACCCAGTTTGGATGCACAGTTTCCGAGACAATCTTGGCAACGGTGCATTTCGTCGGCCTCAACTTCGAAGCTTCTATTGCAGCTTCCGCCCACCTCTCATCTTCAACTCAAAGTCCCCGACGACGAGAGTCGGGAACGCAATTCCGCTAAACATTTTCTGTGTCTCTGTTTTTGCAGTCGGTTCCACCAATGGAGGCGCCAGTAAGTTTCTTCCCGTCTCTCTCTCTCTCTTGACGCACGTGTGTTCATGTGTCGATGTTGTTTTTCACCGATCTTTTCCGTTCTCTCTCACTCTCACACGCCTTGTTTTCCGATACAGCGTTTATGTGTGACACTTTTGCGCACGGCCCCGTGGCGTGTTTTAGTAAGTGACGAGGTGAACTTACTTCAGCTTGCTCGTAGGCCGCAATAGCCGGGTATCTACGTCGCAATTGGCCAGGCCAGCTAGCGGCAGCTTTTCCTCAGTTTGCTTAGCGTCGCTGGTGCTTGCCGAGTAGGAGACGTTGTTACTAGCTTGGTCGGAGTTGTACTTCGGGGAAACCCATCGAGACGTAGCGCCTTCATTTGGAAGGCACGACGTACAACGTAAAACTTGGTTTCATCGTTTTGTTGCGCTTTGTTTTTAATAGCATGTCCCTGCTGTAAAATCACACCAGTTTCTTGCGAGATCTTGCAGGATCTTGGTTTGATTTCAAATACCTTCAACTTCTAAACTGCAATCTTGCAGATTTTTTCGCACCATTTCCCAAGGCCTTGGTTTGATTTTTCGGCAGGTATTCTCAGTGTTTTGTTTTGTTGTAGCTCTACCACTTTGGGCCTGATTTGATGTGCAGTTGGTTGATTTTCTTCACTTTAAGATAATATTGATGTTTAAAACTCTTTAGACTTATCTCTAGCTTCTAATCATAGCACTAGTTTTCAAAAAAAAAGTTCCACAAACTGTTTTACAACTTTTCGTTTAGTTCTCTTGTCACCTTTGTTTTATTACGCTCAGAAGTCCCTGAAGAAGTGGGCAGTAATCTTTTAGTGGACTTTTTATCATTCTTACCCAGCTTGTAAAACAGTTTTTGTGATAATGTTGCTGTTGTCGACTTTGAGATGACAAAAACGTGTAGCAGTAATCATAGCGGATACTTCTCTAATTGAATTTTGTCATTACAGCCCATGAGTAGGTCTTCTAAAGGTGGATTTCCACAGGGTTTGCAGCGTTTTTTCCACCATCTTTGATGTTAATCCGATCAGCCATTAGTTTTCTTAAAATAGTGGCCTTTTGGCATCCCTGATTGGTAGAAAAAACAGATGATGGAAGAAACGTTGCAAATTAACCGCGTTTTTCTTGTGGAAGCACAGCTAATTATTTAAGAGCCGTGAACAAACTGTGCTCTAGTTCTGACAAAAATCCCAATGAGATTTTTGTTAAGGATGATAATCTTCAATGCAGGAGAGGAGGGGTTTCGAGGAAAAACCATACAAATTGGTTAATATCTATTTTTACCTAGCTGCAAATTAGAACTGTTTAGAAACAAAGTAATACAAACTTTTGAAACCCTTGTCTAAAAATCATAATATGGTAGAAAAGCATCACCAATCATAAATTATGTCTTGCGACACAAAAAACCACCATCTATACTCGAATGAGAAAAAACGTGTGACAACGTTACCTGCAAAAATACACATCTATGTCATAGAATCGAATTTCCTCTAGAAATTCCCCCTCGATGGCAAGCATTAAGCTTCGAATACCCCATTTCCACTACCAAAGATGACGTCGATCACATATTTGATGTTGATCAAAAATGAGATGTGAAAGAAGCTCGCTTATCTTGGATGGCGTTCATGGAGATAACCGAGTTTCCAGAACTCAACCATCACGTTTGAAACTCGATCAACGTAACTGCAACGGCAGCTATTTGATCGTAGTAAGCTCGACCGACGTCATCTTTGGTAGCGCGTACTTGGGATAAGATGAGATGCTCGCGGCCGAAGCGGGATCCGGTTGCCGCAGCGATGAGACTGACGGAACGCTTGTGCTTGCAGAACCTGGAACGGCCCCGCGGAACGTGCAGGTGCGGCCGCTGAGCTCGAGCACGATGGTGATCCAGTGGGATGAACCCGAGACGCCCAACGGACAAGTCACAGTGAGTCGCTCGCACTTAACGTGCTCGGAAATCGTCGGTGCATTCAACGCCACAGTCTGGATCAATACACGGATAAATAACTTGTACTCTCTGTCTTCGTAGAAAAAAATGTACCAAAGAATCTGTTTCCCGGACACATAACTTATACTTTTTGTTTTCGCAGTTAATAATTACCAAATGAATCTGTTGTAACCATGTCTTTTAGGTTATATTCTGCCTTCATAAAATTCGTAAAATCCTAATTGTTGCCTACGCTTCTGATAGCAAGGAGTGAGAATAATTACAGCCTATTTTATTTGAACAGTTCAGTCTTAATTAAAGTTTTTATCCAGCTAGAAAAATAAAACGAGCAATTTGGAAAGAACTGCCCAGATGGTAGAGTACGGTCATGTAAACCGGAGTTCTGGGGTTCGACTCCTCGAGCAGGCAGGTATTTTCGAAGTGATTTTAATATTCGTCACATTACAACTAGCCGTGTGGATGGAGCATTTAACTTTGTAAACCTTTTCAACACAGACTTTATGTGAAACTTGTTAAATTCAACACAGATAGTGTTGGGAAAACCCTGCCGATTTTCAGTTTGTTTTAAATACTGCAGCTAAACCAAAAAAATCAGTGACACCAAACTTAGTTAATTCCAAGAGAATCTAACTGGCGCTCTAAAAAAATGTGTTTAAAATTTTTATATTCATCAGTTTTAAAAAACCCAGATGTAAGTTGAAAAAAATGGTAAAATTCCACTTAAAACCAGGTTTTTTAAAAAGTTTAAAAAAAATTCCAATACACCTTTTCACAAAGCCAGTTGAATTTTCTTGGAGTTAACCAAGTTTGGTGATTCTGCCACTTATAGTTTAGCTGCAGTAATTAAAAGGAACTGCAAATCTGATGTTTTTTTTAACCTGGGCACTGTAATTCACCGTAAATTTAGCTTTCACGGAGGCCCTTTTGCACGATTTTGGGCAAGACATTTAAAAACAGCTTCGGAATGAGCCTCGTTTGTTCTTTCATCTCGATTCTTGTTCTTTCATAGCATAAATTATTCCTAAAGACCCGAAAGCTTCCTTTTTACCTCTTTCTTGAAAAATAATGTGCGAGATTAGCCCAAATCCTGGTAGAATTAAAATGTAAACCTCTGGGTGCCCAAAAAATCAGAACAAATGTTGTTATGTGATGTTGATAAATGTCTTGCTTACTATCACAGGCTATCTTCAACGTTAGAGCCACACAGACACAAAAGAGACACAAAAATGTGTCTGCACGTCACATTCGTGTGGTGGTTGTACTCCCATGTTGCAACGCTTTGAAATATCCCGCAGGGCTACAAGGTGTACTACACGACCACGCCCAACCTGGCGATGGCCTCGTGGGAATCGCAGATGGTCGACAACAACCAGTTGACGACCATCAGCGAGCTGACTCCGCACACGATCTACACGATCCGGGTGCAGGCGTTCACCAGCGTCGGCCCAGGGCCGCTGTCCAACCCGGTCCTGGTCAAGACGCAGCAGGGCGTGCCCAGCCAGCCCAGCAATCTGCGCACCAGCGACGTCGGAGAGACTTCGGTGACGCTGCAGTGGAGCCGGCCGAGCCACTCGGGCGAGAATATCGTCAGCTACGAGCTTTATTGGAACGACACTTACGCTAAGGTTAAAATGCTTATAGATAAACAGCAATATTAATAGTGGCTAGCTTCTTTGCCAATAATGTAGCCACAAGGTGGGAAAGGAGACTGAATCAGGAGACCCTGGCAATGATCGTACTGGAAGTTTAGGAACATCCCAGCATTTGCTAGAAGGAATTCCCTGTAAATAACTGCACACTGAATTGCCTGAAATGGAATAAGCAGGGTCAAAAAACCATTCAGTAAGTGAAGAAAATGTACGAAAATTACTTTTACATTTGCAGGATATGCGTAATTAATGGCAACTGGTTTGTGTTGACTCAATTCCTTCCAATTACAATGAAACAATCTACCAAAATGAAATAAACTAGTAAACCAATTAAAATTTTCGAGTTGCAGTTCTATTTTTCTGTACGTACTATCGAAAATGCATGGATCTTCGTTTTATTATTACTGTCAATTAATTTCTTGTGATTAAACCGCAGGAAAAGCACCACCGACGCATCCTGATCTCGGAGAGCTACACGCTGACAGGACTCTACCCGAACACGCTCTACTTTGTCTGGCTGGCAGCGAGATCGCAACGCGGCGAAGGAGCCACAACGCCTCCCATTCCCGTCCGCACCAAGCAGTACGGTAAGAAACGCTCCGACCCAACTAAGTCCGTGCCATCCGGGCGCTTAACCTAGCAGTCAGCCATCCGGGTGCTTGACGGGCGGTCACCCATCCGGGTAGTTGACCCGACGGTCACCCGACACACCCGAAAGGGTGCCTAACCCAGCCGGGATGTTTTGCAATGATAGGAGATACTAATTTGCGATTGGACCGATGTTGTGTTTTGCGACGAGAGAATCGCGGGAACAGCGCAGGGGATGTGACGAGGTAAGTTTGTTTGAAGGAGAAGAAGTAGCTGACTGCGCGTGAGTGCTTCGAGTAAATTTTCCGATCAGGAAGGGATCGCAAGAAAAACCGTACACGTTTTCGTGGTAGGCGTACAAAACGTGCCAAGCTTTAACCTTAAAGCCAAGCAGTCTCACAATGTAGCGCTGTCATTATCTGTCGCTTGTTTGTCGGGGATTCGGAAAGCGGTGAAGTTTGATCATCCGATTGACATCAATTCTACAGCTATGCATTGACAAAGCCCATTGGAAGACAACTTGACTTAGATTCTGACTAACTTCTCTTGCTACACAAACCGATGTAGTTTCTTGGCTAGCGTAGAATCGCGTTCTTTCCGGCCGGCCAGTCAGCTATTTTCTTCGACCGCGTTTCGGCCGACGTCCGTCGCGCGCTCTCGTGTCGGAGTCGGCGCGATCGACGTTGGCCGCGGCTCGGCGCGAGTTTGAGTAACGTTGTCTGCACCGCGAGCGTTGTTTTGTAGTCGTCAGATTTCCCTCCAGCCTAATTGCCGCCAAAGACAGTCCAAAGTCCGCGGGCGGGTCCTGCCTTTAAGGTGAATCTAATGGCAGCTGGAAAAACTCACCCAATTTTCAGTGTATTTTCATTGCTGCAGTCAAACTGTAAGCGGCAGAGACACCAAACTTGGTTCATTCCGTAGAGAATTCATCTGGCTTTCTGACAAAATGTACATAAACTTGTTACTCCAATTAAATTTTGCTTAACTTAGATTTTTTATCATAAAATCGCTTTTTTTTAAGCTAAACCTGAATATGACAAAAAGTTATGAGTTTTAAAACTTCAAATACATTTTGTCAGAAAGCCAGTTGAATTCTCTATGGAATGAACCAAATTTGGTGTCTCTGTGACTTACAGTTTGACTGCAGAAATAACATTAATTTACAAATCGGGTGGGTTTTTCCAGCTGCCACTAGATTCACCTTAAAGAAATATTTTTGGGAATTTTGGTCGCGCCACTTAATGAGTATCGTTGAAGCTAAAGATACGCAGTAGTCTGGATTTGAAAAGAAAATAATTTTATTCCAATATAATTAGCAGATTACACCAATACAGAGAGATAATGAGAGAACTCATACAAGAAGACTTCTAGTTAGTCCAGCAAGGCTTTCAAAGGTAGTGGGATAGATCAAGATGACAAAGCTAGGAACCGGAAATAAGTTTTAATTTTTTTTTGCTGCCAACTTAGAATATCTGTATAAAAATTATCGCGGCGTGGACTGTAATTCCAACAAATACTCAAATATAATGCAACTATAGAATGTACTTTCCCATTCTAGAGTCTGATCGTGGCTAAGTTTCTCAGAACGAAACTTTATTACGACGCCAAGCGGCAATCGAGGGGCGTACGCGATTGCCCATCGAAGGCGTCCGTTGTGATCATCACAAAAAAGCAAGGATGGGGACCATCCGCCGTGCAGAGAACTAATATTGGTGCCCTAAAAAAGACCGAAAAGCTCAAGAAAATTAAGCACGTTTCAGCCAAGGTGAGCGGAATTCCCGAATGACAAGCTTGTTCACTTTAAGAGGCGATTTATCTTCTCATTTCCGATCCATTTACTCTCATTTCCGGCGTAGATGCTAAATGTTTACCATTACAATAAGTAATACATTGATTTAATATTTTTTAGGTGCTTATGGCACTCGCCAATGCTGCCGACAGCTTTGGACCTATTGGGTACACCTGTATAAAAAAGTGCGCCAGATCTGCTACCTCGAATGTAAAAATATCCATGTTATTAATGTGCTTATTTTTGATATGGACAACTATTCGATTGGTGTGGAAATACGAGCTCTTACACCCACGTGCCCTGCGTTTTCCTAGCTAATTTAAGTTTGACAGTTGAATTTAAATAGATTTTTAACCGTTTCGGTTTGATAATGGGCTTTGAGGCTTGCATTACTTGTGTGAGACTTTGAACTGTAAACCATGTGGGCAAAAAACTGTTTCTTCTAAGAACAAAATTTTTTCACCCCGCATTCCCCTCCGAACAATCCACCTACCATTTCGACAGGATCCTGAATGATTCGAATTGCCAATTTGCTCTTATGGTTGACGCTGTAATAAGAGGCCCATGGAACTGTGACCGTGCGTATATTTTAGTTCACGACCCCTGCATTTCGTATCGCAAGAAGAGAGGAACGTGGTAAATGCAGTCAACATCTTTCTTGAACCTTCTAGTACGTCCTTGTCGAAACACGATCGCTTTACTTGGTTAGATCACCAGGCGTACAACGACTGCCAAATTGATCAGCAATGGAAAAACGCCGAATCTTGCTGGAAGGAAAAAGAACAAAACTTCAAAAAATTGCTAAGGTTCATGTCCATCTCGTTAGCACTAGTTAAAAAAAACAACATTTACAAACTGGGGTTGTCAGCTAAGTAATCTAAGATGGTTTTCGGAAATAAATTATTTACTTAGCTTCTACAGAATAAAGCCAATCCTCAGTCCTTTCATATCGTTCAATTTGATAAAATCAATGTTGCTGTGGATATTGAAGAAATAACAGCCTGTTTAATAAATTTTCATGCTGAAATCGTCGACGCGAACTCATTTAACGCCAGTCACTGGTTCAAATTAATTAATGTGGGTTGATATTCCCTTTCGGAAATTTCCTAGTATACAGTTATTTTGGTGTTTCAGCAATGTTTGCCTTTTGTTTTCTCATAATCCCGGCATTACTGCTTGTACGTAAATAGTAACTTTGAAAAGTAACTTGAAGGTAACTAGTTCCTTTTAAAAGCAAGTAACTTAATTTGTAACTAGTTTCTTTTTTTTTGTTAACTTTCCCAACACTGATAGGTTACCGCTGGCAAAACAAGGGAAGTCCACTAACCGCTCGGTGCACCGCTGAGGGGCCTAACGCAGAGTCCGGACGTGGTCTCGTCGCCACTGCACTTGAAGCCGCTGTCGCAGGCCGAGCAGGCTTCGCCCTGCACATAGACGGGCCCCTCCCTTCTGGCGCCGGCGTCGTAGTTGCACACGACCAGTAGCTTAGCGCCACCGCCGCCTCGTGGCGCATCCGTCGTGCCGTCGAAGTACACGATGCGGCCACAGCCCACCGCAGTGACGTTGGCCCACAGCAGCTGGGCGTCGATAGTTTCAGCCCTGGGCAAAGAGACAACGGGGTTTCACAAGGAATACACTTTTAAAGCCAAATACATGGCTAGTTATAATTTTAAGAATATTAAAATCACTTCAAAAATCAGTTCAATACAGTGCGTCGAACACCACTAAAAAAAATAAGAAATCAAGAAGCCATTAATGTGAAACCTTATGCAGCTTTCGTGTAGATTCTCACATGTCATCAGTGATGCCACCTCCGTCCCGTATCATGACCGGTGTCAGCCTGGAAGATGCCGTCAGCAGGCCTGCGATCATCGAAGTCGCCGTGTCGCCGGCGTCGTCCAGGTCATTCCCGTCCACCGCCTGCTCGACGATGATTTGGCCCACGTCGCTGTTCGTGGCTGGAACAGTTGGACTTACGATGCACGGCTCGGACCGGGAATTCACATACGGTATCAACTCCTAATGTAACAATCGTAATAAACATTATATATATAATAATACATTCACAATGTAATAATGGGACAATCACCCCGAAGAAGCTTTCAATATAGTTAGCAAAACGTTGGCAGTTTGTTTGTTAGAAGTTCTCAGCAGTGAAACTGAAACCCATTTACTAACAGTTTTTTTGAAAACAGTGCTGAAATTAGGCAGAAGACATGAGCCTTATGAATTTAATAACTCCTAATGAACTTCAACGCTAAAACTTATTTCAAGGCTCGTGAGATCGTCAGTATCTCACTGAGCCGTTTCCCAAATTTGTTTTTTGAAACTTTTGTCCCTGATATTTTAACCAAAAACAGCTAAAATCAACATCTTTGGTAGCATGTTTGGGCTTTTTTGGCCACAATATTGTACCAAATTCTGGTAAGCACGACCGAATTACAACTTTTATCTACAACTCTCTCACTTGCGACAATGGGATATCCTGAACGAATATTGTTGACTGTAGGTGCATGTTCTAGGATAATACTGTGAGAGAGCATACTGCGTTACACCCACAAAATAGGCTCTCTAGCCATACCTTCATGTTTTAACTGCACTACAGGCTACCCAGAAAAAAGGCTCTCTAGCCATAACTTCCGGTGTAAACTGAACTATAGTCTATACAGTGAGAGAGCGTACTGCGTTACACCCACAAAATAGGCTCTCTAGCCATACCTTCCTGTTTTAACTGCACTACAGGCCTCTCACTTATACACTGTATACTCTCACTGTATACAGTGAGAGAGCATACTGCGTTAAACCCACAAAATAGGCTCTCTAGCCATACTTTCCTGTGTTAACTTCACTACAGTCTATACAGTGAGAGAGCGTACTGCGTTACACCCACAAAATAGGCTCTCTAGCCTTACCTTACTGTGTTAACTGCACTACAGTCTATACTGTGAGAGAGCATACTGCGTTACAACCACAAAATAGGCTCTCTAGCCATA
>QKMV01003429.1:0-11481 GCA_003287335.1 Lednia tumana
GGTTCAGCTCATTTCGAAGTGTACGAAGTGCCGTAACCGAATCTGCAGTACCGTCATGACCTCAACTGCTAAAAGTTCGAGCACAGGTAATAGCCATTGAATATGTCAGTGTCATGTGATGCAAAAAAAAACATAAAAGACAATTTTAAAAGAAAATGCTTCTGGATTTGGTATTAAACCAAATAATTTTCGAACCGTAGTTCAATGCAATGTATTCGTGTAAGTTGTTACTTATTGGATGCACGGAGCAAAGAATTCAATTTTACTAACCACAAAAAAAAAGTATGTTTTTATTTCGTTTTTCTGTTTGTTTGTATGCGCGCTGCAGTCCAAAGCTATGCATTGTATTTGGTGAAACTTTCCAAGGCAAGGTATTTGGTGAAACTCTCGTATTTTTTTTATGGGTTTGCATCTTTTGAAGTTTTCTGAGAAGTACTAGGCTCATCCAGCAACGCGTTTAACTAAAGCGTTACAGGGAACCCCTAGTATATGAAGAGAAGACTATCTTTTGAAATTTTCATTGAAACTTTCAAAATAATCAATTTCTTAAAATTTTCAAAACCTACCAACCGCATAACCCGACAATACGGAAGTCTCCTCTGACGATTTTATTTCTTTGGTGTGTTTGGCTTTCAAATTAAGAAAAATATCCTGTTTTCCTCAAAGAACATTAAAATCACTTCAAAAATACCTGCCTACTCAAGGACTCGAACTCCAGACCTTTTGCTTACATGGCAACTGCTCTACCACTGAGCTAAGCAAGGTACTAACCAGTGGTAGAGCAGCTGCCCATGTTAGCAAAAGGTCCGGGGTTCGTGTCCTCGAGTAAGTAGGTATTTTTGAAGTGATTTTAATATTCTTCAAATCAATACTAGTTGTGTAAATGGCTTTAAATTTTTAATAATTTTCATCCTGTTTTCCTGACAACAATAACAAATTTAAAGCCATTTGCTCACCTAGTATAACTGTGGCTAGTGCAGTGTTGTTTAGGTTATGATGCAGCATAACATCACTTGTTCCAGAGCGATCTTTGAAATATGTCAAAGCCTCTTGGTTCAAATTCTCCTTGTGAGATCTATCACTCATATAGATCAATTCAGAAATGTCATACTTCGTTTAGCTCAGATTGTATCTAGCAACGGTCATGAAAACCAGAGGTTCAGGGTTCGATTCCTTGAGTAGGCAGACATTCTTGAAGTTTAATTAATTTACTAATCTTGCTTTTCTTTTCTTTCTGCGATGTGTATCTAGCGTTCTACGCCGAACTTAAATTGGCATCAATTTGGTGGTTCAGAAACGGCTTGCTTTGCTCGGTAGATTACATGTGATGTATTTTACTGTTGTGACAGGCAGTTGCTCGTCCTTCGATGAAAAAAGTAGCGTCCTTTTGGTACAATAAAGTATTTAGTATGCTTACACAAAACATCTGACGTCATTGTGCATTTTAAGCAGTGACAACGCGTGAGTCTGCCGACTGGGGAGACATAAAATATTTTCATGGTTATGCTGCAACCATAATATACGCATTTTTCTGCGTAGATCATGAAATCATCCCAGTTTCTTACATTCAAAGTTGTCAATAACTACTCATCTACATGATACCCGATCGTACCAATAGGAAGCTTATCTTGATATTGAAAACCGGGCAACAGCCTATCACAACAATGAAATCACGTCAGAGTATGACGAACCGTCAGGGAAGAGAAGGCTGACACTGTCTACCCTCAAAATTAGAAGAAAGTACTTTTTTGTAATCAACATTGTAGCTGTTTCTTTAGTTAAAAGTGATTCTTCGCGTTTGCTTGTGTAGGCAAGCACAGTTCGCGCTTTTTTCCTAGCTACTTGCTTCTGGTATATTTACCCAGTTTGTAAAACAGTTTTTTTGAGGACTGATTGTGTGTTTTGTCGTTGCCAGGTACGGATCGCCTAGCAGCTGGGTCGGAGGCTACGGCGGCATCGAGCAGGACTTGGAAGGCTTCGAGACGGACGACTCGAGTGACGCAGATTTCGACGCTTCCGAGAGCAGCAGCAGCGACGGCGGCGGTCTGCGCATTCAGTTCAAGGTGACTGGCAAATATCATCAGTGCAGGAAACTTTCCCAGCCGCTGGGGAATCAGTTTATGTTAAATGTTCCGTGGTTTTGCTACGCTGGGTGATTTTCAGGTCGTTTCGGGCATTTTGATGTTTCGTTTCGAATTTTGCTGAATGCGTGTGCATTCAGTTTAAAGTGACAGGCAATTGTGATCAGAGCGGGAAACTTTCTGAGCTGCTGGGGAATGAATTTAACCTTCTTGGTGCCAGCGTTTTTGAATGCAAAGTATTTTATGATTGAGATGGTCCATCGCAATTTTGCTTTCGGTGATCTCAAGAGAACCGGTGTATTTAACATGCCAGTCTAGTGGCAAGTTCATGAAGAATATGAAAATCACTTCAAAAATGCCTGCCTATTCAAGGAATGTCAACTCCCTCAAGCAGGCAGACATTTTTGAAGTGATCGTAATACTTATACTTCACGATGAAACAGGCCCTGTAAATGACTTTAAACTTGTAATCGTTATCATTCGTGTCAAGTTTGATTGGGTAGCATTTTTTGACACGTTTCAAAAATCTCAGAAATTTAGGCGACCATCTGGAAATTTTTTGAAAGCCTTGATCTGTACCGAAATGCATTCGTTCTAGGTCAGCGAATTGGGATTTTGGTAATTATATAAATAATGCTTGTAGCCCGGGGCAGGTATTTCGGTAGGTATTTCGGGAACGCTTCCCTGTGACCTGCTTGCCTGCGGGAACTTAACAAAAGTGTCCGCCAACTGCAGGGCACCAACGAGGCGGAAGCCGTAGAAGACGAGGTGGAGACGGAAAAGCGCGAGCGGCGCCTGATGATCTGCGACGCCAAACCCGAGCCCGAGTCCACGTGGGACTTCGATTCCGCCGACGACGACGACACCATCGCTTGCGTCGGCAAGTTCCAAGCCGCGACTGAGGCAAACCGAGCTGCGATCGAAACCAACGGGATGCTCATCAGGGCAGGCGACTCGTTCGTCATCACGCGGAACCCGCGCAAGAACGTTTTCTCGGAAACACCATCGACTAATTGCGAGGTTATGTCAGATCGGCCGAGCGATCTGGTCACGATCGACGGCATCACGTTTCACAGAGACAAGCTGATGCCGCTGGTCGCGGCCGAGCCGTCTGAAGGAGAGTGTAACCAAATCGAGCCGGCGGAAGATTTCCCGGAGGTTAGAAATTTCTTAAGACTCATCTCTGTATTCTAATCTTAGGAGAGAGATGTCTCTATGGAGAGAAGTCTGAGGGTTTGATTCTAGTGCAGCAGCCTCAAACCTCTCGACAGCACGGATTAGTGGAGGAATCCCATGCTGTTTGAGTTGTACTACCATGCTTTGGAAGGGACGTTATGCGGTGGTCCCCTTAGTGCTTTTCGACAGGAGTAGGCTACGTGCCAGTACCGGGTTTCCCCTCTTCTCTGTTAGGTTCATCATCACTCTCATTATCACCCTATCATTCATTGACGCTAATAGACCAGTGTCATAGGGCCAGTTGTCGATACAGTGCGTCGTTAAACACCGACGCTAATAGACCAGTGCCACAGGACCAGTTGTCAATACAGTGTGCTGTTAAACACCAACGCTAATAGACCACAGCGCTAGTTGCCAATAAAGTGTGCTGTTAATCACCACATAATCAAAATCAAAAGCATTAGTTTAATTTTTAAAAATTATTTTCAAACTGGGTTTAAATGCTAAGAAATCCACGAAAACTTTCCCAGCGTTCCATAAACTACGCTGTTTACTTCTTGGGGACTAAAATCCTTCTGACAGAAAAACCTGACAATGCGACAAAAGAACTGCAAAAAATGAAATCCAGCAAAGAATACTTATCTGACCATAATAACACATCAAAATCCCTACACTGCACTAAAATTTTCAGCCTCCATACTAATATGGTTCTCTTTTCACACAGGCCATCTAACTCACCTGATTTCCCTAGATTTGTCATAATATCGCCACATTTTCCGAATTTCACTTTCGCGATCACGTCCAAAACTTAATACTGATACAAACTTATCGTGCGATCACGAAAACCAATGGTATTTGACTTAACCAACATTTTAACTGTTTTTTTCTTACTTTCCCAGTAGATTTCGACGCCGCATGCTCTTTACTATTACCTAACCTTACCAAACGCCTACCTGAGATGCTATTTTGACTTACGTGATGTCTCGTGTGTCTAGATTGTCGTGGAGCTGGATGAAGACATCATCGACAAGTTCAGCTTCGATCTGCAGCCGATTTTGGCCGAGCATTCGGGGCCTAGTCCAAGCCTGATCCTTCAGGCGCTAACAATGTCCAATGCCAACGACGGAATCAACTTGGAGCGGCTGGAGACCATTGGCGATTCGTTCCTCAAGTACGCTATCACCACGTACCTGTACTGCACCTACGAGAACATCCACGAGGGCAAGCTCAGCCATCTGCGCTCGAAGCAGGTCAGTCAACCGGCATCGCCAACTTAATGTGAATCTAGGGGCAGCTGGAAAAACCCACCTGAGTTTTATTTTATATTAATTGCTGCAGTCAAACATTATAAGTTACAGAGATACCAAACTTGGTTCATTCCTTACAGAATTCAACGGGCTTTCTGACAAAATTTATTTGAATTTATTATTCCTGCTACTTTTTGTTACAATCAGGATTCAGTTATTAAAAAATGAAGATATTGCAATAAACCTACCTTTAACCAAAATGAATGACAATAAAAGTTTCAAATAAATTTTTGCCGATCACTTTCTAAAATGTACAAACTAACAATTCCATTCAAAATTCTATCTTCACTGTATTCATCGCATACTGACATTTTTATAGCCCCTGCCAGGGCTGGCAAATATATAAGTAATAATTAGATAAAAAATGTATCAAATTCAATGTTTTCTGTAAGCTCTAGTTCAGAGCAATGGCTAACTTAATTTATTCTAGAAGGTAGGTACTGAATTGGAGAAGATATGACTTTAAATGGTTCGTAGTGTTCAACGGTTTTGCTCTGTAGGTGTGAGATTGTTAGTCCTAAAAATTATCTCTGGTCTTGACGTTTCGCCTCAGTGAGCTGAGCCATCTTCAGGACTGAAGTGAAGTGCGTGAACTGTGAAGTGATCAGTTTACTCGTGAAGATGGCTCGGGGCACTGGGCCGAAAGCCGAGACCAGAGCTCCATTTAAGGACTGACAATCTCACACCAGCCGAGCAAAACCACTTAACGCCTTAAACCATCAAAAGAAGTCCCTGGAGACCTTCGATTATCCACTGTGACTTTAAGGTTGAAACCGATAATCGCTGTCTTGCCCCTAACTATTAGCGCAATTGATAAAAGTAATATTTTATAAATTATTCCCTATTACTTGAAAGCTTCATTTTTCGTCCACTTTCATGAAAAGTGGCATACAAAATTCGACGGATCTTTCCCTGCCAACCCCCAGGTGAGCAACTTGAACCTGTACCGCCTGGGCCGCCGCAAGATTTTCGGCGAGAGCATGATCGCCACCAAGTTCGAACCTCACGACAACTGGCTTCCGCCCTGCTACTACGTCCCTCGCGAGCTCGAGCAGGCCCTCATCGAAGCCGGCGTGCCAGCCAGCCAATGGAACCAGGCCGACCTCCCCGCCTTACGCGACCTCTCGCGCGACCAGATCGCCACGCTCGTGCGCGAACGCAGCCAAACGGTGGAAAGCCTCGCGGCCAGCGTCGACATCGAAAACCTGCCCTGCTTCATCCCGTACAATCTGATCACGCAGCACAGCATTCCCGATAAGAGCATCGCCGACTGCGTTGAAGCGCTCATCGGAGCGTATCTCATCGCCACCGGACCCAGGGGTAAATAACACAATGTTTACGTCCTTGTGTTCATCGCCATATTATCATTCATTCATTTTATTTATGTCTGGGCATCCATTAAGACTAATCGATTGTATAATTGAATATCTAAAATTTTTGGCCGACCGATTTTTAATTCCACCCCCATTTTTCGGTAAAAGATTGTAACACAGAAAACTAACTTCCACAGTTCCTATTTGCTCCAACTTTTGGTACGATCTAGTGTCTGGGACTAAAAACAACTGGGTGGCATGTCACTATCTATGTTCCCTGCCAACTCTATCCACAATTTAAGCTATGGTTGATTATTTTTAAATCGAAAGTCAAAATTAGGGCCAATAGCTTTGAATTTCGGCTTCCCTTTCGATGCGAAGAATTTTTCTCGAGTGGTAATTTCAACCAAAAAGAATGCTTTGTGGAGCCACTATGTGACAATTAGTTGCCTTCATGTGGAAGTGTTGTATTTTTACTGAAAGCCAGTTCAGCCGTTTGTCAATTTGACTCAACGTTTGTCGTTTGGGCACTTGGAATGAGCATAATGCCAATCAAATCAAACACTGACATTTTTTGCAGAGACTATTCAGCTTTTAAACTTGTGGTTTGGTAAAAACATTTAAAACACTTACTTTTACTCAATTTTCTTAAAGAGCTAATTTGTTTACTTAATTTACATTGCTTACCTTAACTTAATCACAACTTTAACAACTTTCCCAATAACCGATCAGTAATCAATTTGAGTTTTATACCCATGCCCATCCCTAATATTATTCATTCATTCTTTTGTATATATTTTAATCACATATCTCTGAAATCCTAGCATCTTCACCTTGAAATGTAATTGTGGATCTTCCAACCAACCAACCAACCAACCAACCAACCAAATAATCGATTTGAGATTTGTATCAATGCCCATACCTAATATTATTCATTTATTCATGCATGCATTGAATCGGTAATCACATTAATTCAGTGTATCCAAGCACCTTCATTTTGAAATGTAACTGTGGATCTTTCTGCCAATACAGTGATAATTATTCTAGGTGCCCTGATCTTCATGGCGTGGCTTGGGATCTGCGTCCTACCGAAAGAGGAGGTTCTCGTAGCCGAGTGTCCGGTGGGGAGCGAGAGGCCCGTGGGCAGCGCCCTGCTCAAAGACGAGGGCCCTGCCACGCGGATGGTTTGCTACGGCCAGCTGAAGGCGCCCAAGTCTCCGCTGCTCCGCCACGTCGAGCACCCCGAGCGTGAGCTTCGAAGGCTACTCGACGGCTACGAGGTGTTCGAGAAGCGGATTGCGTACCGGTTCCAAGACCGCAGCTACTTGCTGCAAGCCCTGACGCATGCATCATACTCGCCCAATCGTCTCACCGACTGCTACCAGCGGCTCGAGTTTTTGGGGGACGCTGTTCTCGGTAAGAAAATAAACATTTGTAACGAAAAATATTTTGTTTTACATTTCCTTTATTTATTTTTTAAAAATCCAGCTATAAATCGCGTAAAGAAAGTCAAAATTCCTGGGCCCAATACACAAACATGCCGGCTGGCTAGACCAGGCGCATGTCACTTATAACCAAAATTTTATCATCCTTGTCTCTTCATCTCCTCGTCTACTTTATCTCTTTACCCTTTCATCACTTTCACTTTTCAAAACCTCTTCAACATTACCTTTTTCTTGTTATTCTCAAGTCAAAATTTTATTCCAGTATTGATTAAACTGTTTCCACAACAAAAACAAAAAAGCAACAAAATTCTAAATTTCTTGCATAATAATAATAAATAATAATAATAATTTTCGAAAAATCTGTCCCAAGAACTGGCCAAGAACTTCTAACAAACAAACTTGGGAGTTTGTTTGTTAGAAGTTCTTGGCAGTGATAGGTACCTAGTTAATGGACCACTAGCGTTCCAGAGGCAATCAACATTGGGGGATTTTTAACGCCATAAGAAAAGCATTGTCCCCCTACGTTGATTGACTCTGGAATTCCTTGATCACTAGTCGTCCATTAACAGTTTTTTTGAAAACTAGTGCTAAGATTAAGAAGAAGACACAAGTCTAACGAAATTAATAAAAATAATAATTGTGCTTTGTTTACTGTGGAACAAAACATTAAATATCACATTAAAATCTAGACTTCAAAATCATAAGAAATACAAAAATTCCTGTACTGAATGAAATGGATTTTTAAGAAGAAATGTCTTCAGACCGGAGATAAATTGGGACCTTTTTTTTGCTTTTATGATAGGCGAGAGTGAATTTAACAGCCTTGCCCCGCCACAACAAGGGTCCTTTTAAAGCATATCCAAGTTCCGCTTGTCCAGTCTAAAATCATTCTTTTTGTGTCATGATTGTGAAGTTAGGCATTTTTTTTAATGTTTTCTGCCAGCAAGCTACTCACAAAGAATTAAATAGCATAAAATATGTACAGAGAAGGCAAAGTCATGATGCTATCCTACATTTACCTAACACTCTAACCCATACCTTTTCCCCGCCATCGATGGACCTAACCCGAGTCCTTTCTGCGCAGACTATCTGATAACGCGCCACCTGTACGAGGACGCTCGGCAGCACTCGCCAGGGGCGCTGACGGACCTCCGTTCGGCGCTGGTCAACAACACCATCTTCGCCTCGCTGGCCGTTCGCTTCGGCTTCCACAAGTTCTTCCGGCACCTTTCGCCCGGCCTCAACGACGTGGTGGACCGGTTCGTGCGGATACAGGAAGAGAACGGGCACACCATCAGCGAGGAGGTACGTCGGCAACCGGGCTAGGCGTCGCAGTCCAAGTTAGCATCCAACTCCCAGCTCGAAGCTTGATCTTCGAATCCTTGCCGATCTCGTAGTCTGTGCACTAGTTTAAAAAAAAAACATTTGAAAAACCGAGTTTGGATTCTCAGAAATACACTAAAGCGTTCCAAACGATTTTAAACTGTTGAGTTCTTCAGGGGTAAATTCCTTTCGGCAGAAGTTTTGACAGTATTGAAGTTTTGTGACATTTTGTCGACATTTTGAATGTTGAATGTACCAAATCTTCTTTGACAATATTAGTCATTGATCATGCTCAGCTTCAAATGTAAAGATTTGTCTTTTCGTCTTTCCTTCACACAAAGTATTTTAAGCAAGTCTTGTATGTTTATAAAATGCCATCATTAAGTTGCTTACAAACTCCCTGTTTTTTTGCGTGGCAGAAAGTGGCATCATAGACTGTTTTGATGGGCTGTTACTATGGTTTCGAAACGAAGATAAGCTTCCGATTGGCTTGATTAGGTAACGGGTAGGCGTAACGCAGAAAGTGACCCCAGCATGCGTTTTTGACTGCCGGCAATA
Organism: Lednia tumana; assembly: GCA_003287335.1. Classification (NCBI taxonomy): domain Eukaryota; kingdom Metazoa; phylum Arthropoda; class Insecta; order Plecoptera; family Nemouridae; genus Lednia; species Lednia tumana. The sequence goes on from QKMV01003429.1 coordinate 9,204, forward strand.
GCCTGACCATCTCTGATGTTTTGGAAGTGAGATTACTTGGCCAAATAGTTAAACGCAAGAAAAGTAAACGGACATTCATGATTTAGAAACAACTTTCAATCCGTACAAAGCTAAGAGAATGTAATCTGGGCGCAAGGAGACTTGCCTATCAATCTACTTGCCGCTCTTGCCCAGTGTGGCGTCGCAGTTGGCAAACCGTTGAGCGTGTTTCACCGCGTGGCATGGGTTGCGTTTGTTGCAGTACTACCTGATTGAAGAGGAGGAATGCGAAGAGGCAGAGGATGTAGAGGTGCCCAAGGCGCTCGGAGACGTTTTCGAGTCAGTGGCCGGGGCCATCTTCCTCGACAGCGGCATGTCCCTGGACGCCGTCTGGAGGGTCTACTATCGCATGATGAAGCCCGAAATCGGTACGTAGCTCTCACAGCCCAACGTAGCTCTCACAGCCCAACATAGCTCTCACAGCCCAACGTAGCTCTCACAGCCCAACTGCTAGCCAGTATTTTTACTATTTATTTAACAAACAACAAGGCACTATCTTTTTAATACAATTGACAAATAAAAAATACAATTTCAATAGACAAAATTCAATTTTTAGTTAAGCTTTAACAAACCTTAGCTCTTTCATTCTTAGCGTACATTTAGTGGCAGCTGGAAAAACCCATCCAATTTTTAGTTTGTTATAATTGCTGCAGTCAAACTGTAAGTGGCAGAGACATCAAACTTGGTTCATTCCGTACAGAATTCAACTGGCTTTCTGACTAAATGTATTTGAATTTTTTACTTCAAGATTACTTTTTGTGAAAGGCAGATTTATTGTGAATTATCACTTTTTTTAAACTGAAATCCAAGTGTAACAAAAAGTAACTAGAATAAAAACTATAAATACATTTTGTCAGAAAGCCAGTTGAATTCTCTACAGAATGAATTCTTTGCTCGTATTTCTAGGTTACGTCAAATCGTTACGGTTGCTAAACGATGTAAAAACTCGTCGAAAAATCGGAAGCCCCCAAGACGATTATCGGTCGGCGATCATTTTTATTTAGAAAGCCTCATCCGATATCGTATCGTTTGGCTGATATCTTAATCATAGTCATGAAAAGTGAGCTATCTTGGAGTTCCGTGGGATGACCACGATGACCACCGTACAGACTCCTCTCCTTGCAGTGTGCGTTTCATAACCAACCGTGCCAACGCGTTTCTTTGTTGCAGAGCAATTCAGCACCAACGTTCCCAAATCGCCTATCAGAGACTTGCTGGAACTGGAGCCCGAGACCGCCAAGTTTGGGTAATTACTTCACTGCGTCGTCAATTCACACGCACTTTTTTATAGTTGCGAAAATTAAAAGCTAACAGGGAATCGATTTTAGAAGAAAAAAGGTCCATTCGGCAGCAACAAGATCCAATAGGGCACCTTTAATGGCGACAAATATTAATTTCACCTCAAACGGCGTGCGTTCTGTCGGGTTTAAAACGGGCCTTTATTTGGTTGCTCAAAAACGCCCGTCTTTCTCCCGACCTGTATGACGTTCTTCAGTTGTAATCACAGTCTGTTGCCAAGGTTTCGAGCTTGGTCAAGCCAAGCTTATTGACAAGCTTATCAAGTAGGCTCCAACCTGTTCTGTGACATCACTACTCATTTTTAGTATCAGCTAAAAATTCTGACAAATTATTACTTTTAAAAGCTACATAACTTCACCAAAAAATGCCATAAATGATCAGCAAATGTTCATTTGCGACTCAGAAACAACTCTCCCCAACCGTAAATAGCATGGAGAATGGACCACTAGCATTCCAGAGGCAATTAACATTGTGGGATTTTTAACGCCATAAGAAAAGCATTAATCCCACAACGTGATTGACTCTAGAATTTCTTTTTTTCTGGTCGTCCATTCACTCTGGCTCTAATTCATGTTCCGTGTTTGACGTGCGTCTGTTTCCGGTTGCAGCAAACCGGAGAAGCTGGCGGACGGGCGTCGCGTCCGCGTCACGGTCGAGGTGTTTGGCAAGGGCGTGTTCAAGGGCATCGGCCGAAACTACCGCATCGCTAAGTGCACCGCCGCAAAGTGCGCACTGAAGGCACTCAAGAAGAAGGGCATACTTTCTAAGAAGTAGGCACAGCTATCCAAGAATTAGGGCCCATTAACAACCAACTTAGGGCCGGTATTACCAAGTCTGGTTAGCGGCTGGATTTTGTTCCGAGTAGCTTTTTTTTTTGTTTTCTTGTTCAATTGTTCATATTTTGTTGAGCGATTATCTCTCCTGATGAAGTCAGGAGTAA
>QKMV01003430.1:0-11479 GCA_003287335.1 Lednia tumana
TTTCAGAATAGTTAGCGAAACGTTGGCAGTTTAAAGTCAGTTAAGTTTTCAGCAGTTTAACCCAGTTATTAACAGTTTTTTTGTTTTTTTTAGTACCAAAACTAATTGTAAGTAAATCAGGGATGACCAAAATAATTAAACTTCATCGATTTTTTTCCGTCTGCAGCGACATGTGTTCATTTTCCATGATTGAACCACAATTATTGGCGAAGATAAGGGAGGTATCAAAAAAGTTACAGCGGAAATGTTGTCGCTAATAAAATCAGAAAGATAACAGTGCCAAAAATATTGCAAGTTAGTTCAGGGATGTCCAAAATAATTCAACATTTAAGGATTTTATGCTTATTTTTCATGATTAATGGCAAAGATAAGGGAGGTATCGAAAAAGTTACAAAATCAATGTTGTAGTTTAGTACATTAGAAAGATAACAGTACCAAAATATTGCGATTTAGTTTAAGGATGACCAACATAATTAAACTTTTATTAGGTTTTTTCCGTCTGGGGGTCACATTTCATGATTGAACCATAATTATTGGCAAAGCTGGAAGGTATAGAAAAAGTTACAGCGGCCATTTTTTAGCTTAGTTAACAAGAAAGATAACAGTACTAAACAATACTTCAATTAATACAAGGGTGACCAAGATATCGTTGTTTGAAAACTGGACAATGTTTCATGTCGTGGCATTTTTTGAGGGGTTGAAGATATTTGAAATGAGTGTACCGCCAGGGATTTTTTATAGCTTAAATAGTTGATTTATGCTTAAAAAAAATTACCTCCGTTATATTCGCCAATAACCATGGTTTACCATGGCACTTGTTTGATTTTTATAGATTTCTTGGCCAATGTTCAGGGGGGGTATTCTGAACATATTCTTAAAAATTCAGCTTGTCACCTAAAATGTCTACCTCAAACTCTAAAAGTCCTGGACTATTAGAACATTGGGAAGATGCATCCTAGAGCTTAGGTAGACGTAGAACACTTCTATTCAGTCTTGTTACCATTAGGTTTCCAAGGCCTAAACGACCACATTTGAAGCTTCTATAGCAAAAGTGCATAGCTGGAAACATGCTAAAATTATTTGATTTTTTTTATTTCCACGCTCATAAATACGTGCTAAATACAAGGGTTTCAATAATTGATCACAAAAAATTAGAGAAATATCGTTGGAAAACGCAATTAGTATCAGCAGTAATGTATTCCTACCTGGACCAACTCAGTAAGTTTTGGTAACAGTAGTGACACTACTCAAAAACGTCACGAAAAACTCAAAAACGTCACTTAAAAGTAGCTCGTCACTACCCAAGATTATTTTCAAAGTGAGCTATCTAAGTTATAAGCAATGTTGATTATTATAAACGTTTAGGCATTGATCGTGTTAAGGCTTAAAACATTGCTTTCATTGGAATGTTGAAGAATGAAGTCTTTCAGATCCGTTGGATAATGATATTTGCTTCGAGGAACAACTTGTCATTCATTTGTCGACGTTTTGCTCGTGATGGCACGGACATCTTCGAAGATCACAGAGATGTGCGTGCCATCACGGACGAAACTTCGACACAAATGACAAGTTTTTCCACGAAAGTTAACTGAGTAAAAACCGTAAAGAAGCAAATAACATTGTTCTCATTATTTACTCAATATTATCATGTTTGCCAAAAGAATTGTCGTTTTTTTCATTCTTCCCCCAATAATAACCCAAGTAGAAGCATGACCTTTTATGGCCAGGTGGAATTGGATCTATTTTGTAGATTTATGTGGTATTGTTTGTCATTATTTGACTTTCACAGTCAAACTTGTGCTCGTGCTAAACGTAAATCGATGAATTACATAATATGTTTATTCTGATCCAACAGATTCACAATACACCTATTTTAATGCGAAACCCTGCATTATAATATTCAATATACAATTCTTAAATAAACTGACCAGCTGCGCATTACTGAGCACTTTCTTATTGATAAATAATTAAGATTTTTTTAACTTGTGGGTAATGTAGTAGGTACCCTACTATTCAATTTCTTGGGGTGTGTCATTCTGAAGTCCAACAATGCAATATTTTAAGTAATGTACTTACGTGATAAAGGCAATTCAATATACTCAACTATCATATATTACGCAGCACAATTACTGTGATTATAACTTACAGTATGCTAGTGTTGATTGTGATTGCTATTTTTGTTTTTGTTCCAGCAGGAACAGTGTCTCTTACGTTTTGAAAAAGTATGATGAAATCAATTAATGACAGTAGCCATCAAATTGAAAACATTTTTTTTTTTTTTAATTGAGTTCGAACTTCGAGCTTACACAGTTCAGGGTGGCATAGTCTCGAAAAAATTTCGTCCCCATTTGTTGTAATTCACATGGAAAAATGCCCGTCAACGAGAAACTTTCGACTTTTAGCCACTCAGGCCAAATAGCACGTCTGAAATTTAACAATTGTTTCGGTGTTGTGTTTTGTTGTGATGGTGATATAAATAACTACCTGCTTTTGAATGCAATGTAAATGATTTTCCAGAAAAAAATTATTTGTGTTAACTGATTAAATACTGTGTGATGGATGTGTAATCAATGGGGCAGCCAACTTGACCTATATTTAATATCAGATACGTGCCAATAAGTAGGTTAAAATCGGAAATAATTCAAGGCAATTGTGGGCTTCTTTGCTCAAGGTGTTACTTCACACACCTTTTGCAGATGAATTAGCTGAGAGAAATGCTGCTAAAGCTGTAACGCAAACACAAATTACCAAGAATTAGTAACATTAAAATAAATAATAAGGGTGTCGCCTCACATCCCGGCTGCATTTTATGTAGGTACTATTTACGGGCAGAGAATTATTCATGGGCCGCATATGTACTCTTACATTTCTTGTATGTACTTTTTTGGCTCGGTTATATCGGTTACTTTCAAAAATTCAGAATTTGTCATGCTGCTGAAAACGCACGTTGACGTCAAAGTCGCTGTTTACTCCTACTTAATACCCTGTCGTAACAATAGGAAACTTATCTTGATATCGAAACCCAGGCAACAACCTATCATACCAATAAAATCACGTCATAGTCGTATACGGATCAAAAACAAGATTTGAAGCAACCAAATACAGAACAATTGAAAAACTATCGTAGGAAAAAGGGAAAAATGCGTGTGTTTGCATTTCAAGCCAAACGCAATAAAGGACAAAAACATGAGATTTCTCTTTCATCTAAAATTTGCAATTAATCATTTTATTGTTTGAAAAAATCAATTTTGGCAATGGCTTTAGGGAAAAAAATATCTCCAGCACAAATTTTTTACAGGTTCTGTTCTCGAAACTTTAAGATCGAAATGTTTGGCTCATTAATCAATCAACGTGATTCCATAAACGATGTATTTCCACATCTTGGAATTCAACATTTTAAACTTTAAAGAAACCCGCGCTGGAATTGTACACACTAGCGAAGTCAAGCGTAATTTACATGAACCCAGGGAACTCAATTTCTTCTTCACCGATCAGCTGTTCAATGGCGAGTCGTATTTGCGTTAAAGTTCGCCCCTTGTTGAAGCCTTCTAATGGATACCAGCAGTGTGGAATTATTCGCAAGGTGATTGTGTAGCTTTTTATTTAAGACATACTTTTCGCAAGGGCTTGAACCCAAGAGCTGCGATTGGTTTTATATTCGCATATCGCCCAACTTGGCTTCCATTAGTGGTTATGCTACATGTTATGCTCTGCTATACTAATTTGTATCTACTTCTGCTTAAATACTACGTATCTAGCGTTTATTCAATAGTACCAGCCTAGGTTAATCCACACACCATTTCTGTGTAATTATTTGGTGGTTGAGTCTAAATGTGCTCGACACTTTCAGTAGACCATGTTTCTCTTTGCTCCATTACCACACCACACCACACCGCACAGACAAGCCCATCCATTAATTATATTGAGAACTTTGGTCACTTTTTACAGGCGTGAAAAGTAGATAGAAATTAGATCCCATGCCTTTTAAACATCGGAAACTAGTCGGTAATGGGTCTTTGATTTTAGGCGGCAGTACTCTCCGATTTTGATGTTCAGCACAAAACACCACTGGCTAAACGAGTTGCGCTGATTCCAAAAGCGCAGTATGGAGGTCGCCACACTGTGTCCCTTCTTCCAGGAGGTGGCATTGGGCCTGAGCTTATGAATTACGTCAAAGACGTGTTCAGGTAAATTACGTGCATCCAGCATTACTCCTGACATCATTGCTTACTTCTTGGCATTGAGATATTTCATGAGACGGTGGTAATTGTTCAGATATGCTGGGGTACCTGTTGACTTTGAAGATATTTTCATCGATCCTAAGAGTGAAACTGATGAAGATTTGGAATATGCTATAACATCTATTAAACGTAATGGTGTGGCATTGAAGGGTGAGTTGAAAGCTAAATATTCAGGGAAATATCACCAATACCACCCTACCCCATCCATCTTGTGCAGCACTTTGCATCTTGAATCAAATTCACCTAAGATTCAAAATATTTGTGATTGAACCCCGATGGTATTACGAATATCTTCTTAAAATATTATGCATTTTTAGGAAATATTGAAACCGGAAGCATGAGTACAGGTGTTACATCCCGAAACGTTGCCCTAAGAAATGAGCTAGACTTGTTTATCAATATTTTGAATTGCAAGTCATACAGCGGAGTTGTTGCTAGGCAGAAAGATGTTGATATTATCATTATTCGACAAAACACAGAAGGCGAATATGCCATGCTTGAACATGAGGTTTGTAATTTTAATTTTCGAACAAGATGTAAACAAGTACGTAGCATATAGTCTTATTCACTTATCTGATGTATTGCCTTTGGCCTTTTTAGAGCGTGAAAGGTGTTGTGGAGAGCATGAAAGTGGTAACCTCTGAGAATTCTGAAAGAGTTGCCCGGTATGCTTTCGAGTATGCTAGAAGAGAGGGCCGCAAGAAAATTACTACCATCCATAAGGCTAATATCATGTAAGCATTGAATCGCTGAATCGCGACATTCTTGAAATAAATTATTCAAATACAGTCCAACTCTAAATAAATACATGTATCCATTTTTGAGTAAACCAAAATATCCCTTAATCTTGTTCAGGGCTCGAACCTAAGGGAGCTGCTGGGTATATTATCTAGTATTACAAAAAAAAGTTGAATATTTTGTGCAATTATCATTGTGACCAATCAATACACTAGATATTTGATAATTCAATTCCCAAAAAGTTATTGATAAAAAATCACGATAGGTGAACATCCCTGTAGTACCTTCAAATTAAATGTCCACTTTCAAGTCACTGGGGAAAACTCTGGATTAAATTAAATTTAGGGCCAGTTTTTCCGTGGCCCGTTAAATCTTAACGGCGCGATAGAAAACAAATCAAGGCATCTGATTGGCTGTTGCCATTGTAATAACAAGTAAACGGACCATCAGATTCTTAACAGGCCATTGAAAAACTGGCCCTTAGTCTACAGAAAGTCCTTCGTGAATTTAAGTGTGAAAACTCTTGTATACATACAATAATACAGATATACATGTATATTTATACATGCAATAATGATGGACAACAATTTATTTTGAAAGACATGCAAAAGAAACTACAATGGATAAATACATATGAAACTTCTGAGCTTTTTGTTGAAAAAAGGTAACCCGTGGGAAGTGGCCACGGGAACTGGGTTCCGCTTAGGCTACCCGCTGACATCCCCATTATAATTTATAAATGTTCAAAACACCACATGAAATTGAAATTTGAAGTGGATATTTTCGTTCAACCGGTTTTAAAGTGTTATCCTTAGTAGCTTCCTCTTTTTAAAATTATGATTATGTAATATCAATAATTACTATCTACTAGGTATGGATGGCTATCAATTTTTATTATTAAGTTTATGTTGATACGTAGTAATTGTTGGTGTACCTATTCAAAACCACCCACTTTGAATTTTAGGAAGTTATCTGACGGGCTTTTCCTGGAGACATCACGCCGCGTTGCTAAGGATTACCCAGACATTGAGCACAATGATATGATTATTGACAACTGCTGTATGCAGCTTGTATCACGGCCACATCAATTTGACGTGATGATTATGACCAATCTTTATGGAACAATCGTATCCAATGTAGTCTGTGGTTTGGTTGGCGGAGCAGGCCTGCTCTCTGGAAAGAATTACGGTGATCATGTAAGGGCATTGTCAACTAGCTGAATCACCTTCATTTTGTTGTGTATTGATTAGAACTGGGAAACTGAGCACGAAAATTACAGTTATATTCTATATAACAATAAACAATTATGCTGTGCTAACAATAAGGAACCACAAAATATTTGGTATATCCATTTCATGACCATTACTAAAACAAAACAATGTTATGGACTGCCTTTGTTGCCAATTACCATTGTCCATTGCAGTGTGCATTGTGTTTGTTGTGCATGTGTTGGTTCAGTTCTTACCAAAGCCATAACTAGTGCACATTTTCAACTTACCTGGAATGTTTGACTTTTTTTCAACTTATTTTCTGTGACTCACAGTCATACATTCTACTTGTGAAAACATTCTACATTCTGTTATACATTTTACTTTGATCTTGGCAGTATGCAGTGTTCGAGCCGGGTACCCGTAACACCGGCACTGCCATCGCAGGCAAGAACATTGCCAATCCTGTGGCGATGTTGAATGCTTCCGTGGATATGTTGGAGCATTTGGGTCATCATTATCATGCTCGCATTATTCAAGAGGCTATTGATCGAACCATCAACGAAGATAAAATTCACACACCAGGTAAAAAACATTCATCTAACTAATATCCAATATATGAGATTGTGAGCCAGAGCTCTTGGATTCCGTTCTCTTCAGAGATCTAACAACTCGCAGGCTCTTATCATCTCGATCTTGCCGTGGCAGGATATCTCAGTTGGTTGAGCAGCAGAGATCCTATCTCAGGGTGCGGGGTTCGGTCCTCGCGGCGTCCTGACTCATTTTTGAATGAATTTTTTTTTCATATGTGTATATTAATATCACATCTATTTTAACTTTGGATTTTATCAAAAATCAAAGTTAGCTCTCATGCATGCAGTCAAAGATTCAAGAAATTGTAACATGAATATGAAAGGACTAGCCTAGTGCCTGCCTGATTGGCGGATGTATTTTTGGGCTTTGCCTAGAAATTTTGGCTTTGCCACGAAATTTGTTCTTCGCCTGACACTTAGGGCTTTGTCATTATTTGCTTTGTCTTTTAATTTGGGCTTCATGCTGGGAATTTCCCTCCCATGGTTCCATTCGATGGGCTTTCCCTAAAGTTTTGGGCTTTGCATTGGGCGTAGCTCTGTAGTGGGTGTAGCTCCCATAAGCAGCTGAACTGTAATTTTTGTTGAATTTACCTCTATATTCCTCGATAGGTCAGACCACGTTTTGGATTCCCCACAGATGAAAAGTGAAGCCTAGAGTGATGAAGCCTAAAGTGCAAGGCGAAGAAATAATTTCGTGGCGAAGCCAAAATATACATCTGCCCATCGGACAGGCACTAAGCTAGTTTTCTCTCATAGAATGGCATAGGTTGAGAGTTTGTGTTTAATTGTGTGAGACAATAAGTTTGTACATGACCAAAAAAGGGCGTTTTAGGGGCTTTTCTGGGCAAACTGAGATTTAAGTGCTAACAAAATTGGGCTTTTTTTAGGTCAAATTAACATGTTTTAATGAACTCCATGACAGAAGACAAAGGTTCAACCATCTTGATATTAAAAGGAAACTCCCAATGTGACCAACCCACTTCCTCCACCCTTCCTAAAAAGTGCCCAATTTTGGGCGCACGGGGTCCAGATCCCCACGCTAGGACAGGGTAACAAATGTTTGGCAAAGATAAAAATTTTCTAAAATATAACTCAACAGTGTGGAAACGTAATGAAATGAATTTGGTGAAAACTCATTCGCCATCAATGACATATTTATAGAGGGGATGCACTCGAATAATTCTATTCACTGTTGGTCTTGTCTATACTCAACTATTGTTTCTTGTTTGTGATCCCCAGACCTAGGTGGACAAGCAACCAGTATTGACGTCGTACAAAACATCATAAAGCACCTGCAGTGTACCACAAAAACCTCCAATTGGTAATGTTGCTTTCCTTTTCATTTTTAATCTTTACCTTTGTGAAATTCTGTCAGACTTTGCTCATCTTGTAATGGTTTAGCCTTTGCTTCCTCATCTGCCCGTATGAGTTAAAGCTGCTGCTAAAACTTGCACTTGCTAGATTTGTTTTTGGAATACTGTAGTTTTGTTTTCCTGTTTTGCATTCTTAATATTGTAGAGTAGGTATGGAGTAGTCAGCCGCTTTTGCATCAATTTGTGTAGTCAATAAATGCACTTGCATCTTTGTAGAACTGTAGACTATAGAAGTGGAATTGAATCTTTTGACCGTTTGGCAATGATGGTGGATGGAAAAAATGATCTGCACAATTCTTAGAGAGATAACTTCTTTCAATTTTCATTGTAGTAGGTCTTATCAACATTGAAAAAATTTATTTCCAGTGTTGCTACATTTTCACTTAGTTTTCAGTTATTATTTTCTTTGACATTGGTATGAAAAGTTAATGCCATGCCATTGCCATCATTGCCGGTATTGTCCCAAGTATTGTTTATTACTTGTCATTTGTAACTGTGCCTCTACCTACCAATGTTTTATCTTCTCATAAAAACATGATTTGCTGTTATTGCCAAGAAAGATTAGTTAGTTAAAACTAGCCGACGTTTATTATTACAAATGAGTTAAACTGGTATTACATAAGTACATTTGTCATTTGTTTTATGCTTTGACAAATTTCGTCGTAAGATTTATGCGTTTTGGTGCTGAGGCTGGTATGGGGTTCTTTTGAAAAAGTTGCAAATTCAGTCATTTTTAATTATAACTCTTCTAATGCATCAATGTCGATAAAATAATTCATAATCATCAGCCCCTTGGCTGATTTTGTAAGGTTTGCTGTGGGATGTTTATCGCTCTCACAATGTTTAACAAGTGTGTCCTTGTAATGCGCTAACCGGTAGTCACAAAATATGCAAATACGAATGTTCTTGTCGGCGTTTTTATTTCGGTGTTATGAGGTAAAAATGGAAAGATTTGCGTTTTTTTCACGCTGGAAAAATGGTGTGAAAAGATGAAGTATGGATGGAAAACCACTTTTTACCACTTTTTTCAATTACTTTTGGCACATCTTGCACCATGCGAAAAACAAACGTCCTTAGGTATTAGAAAACAATACAAAAACAAGAAAGTTCAAGCCACATGGCATCAAAAAGTGACAGTACAAAACACCAAGGCTGGAGCACAATAATCAGGGGGGTTGTATATGATTTCTTCTCATGGTTATGGTAAAAAATATACTGATGAATGATACTGGGCCAAACTTTGGCTACTTTTTTATAAACTGAACTTTCGTGGCATTAGCGGAAACCATGTTTTTAATACCTTTGGGCAAATGGACCTTCCATCAACTTATTATGTCTACTGTTTACTCTATTTTACTTATTTCCATTATACTCACTAGTTATTCTTCATTGCAAAATAAGGTTTTTGAAATATTTTGATTTATTGTGTCAATTATATTTTTATAGTTGCTTTTTTGAAGTTTTATGTGTAAAATGGAGAACTTATCAACATTATCTAATTCTAGTCGGTGTAAAACTAGTTAGGTAGGCAGTACGTAGAGATTGCTCCCTACTTTATGGACTTTTTTGTTAAGTTTGTTATGGGATTATGGTGGATACTGGATAACGAAATTTTTTAACTTTTTACTGTGGACTCCGTCGTATGGATACTTTCTCCGTAAAGTTGCTTTTGTGTCGAGGGCTAGCAAGCACCGATTTCACTGTTCAGGTTAGCGACTTACTCGTTATTTTGGCAAAGTTCATTTCTCTTTGGACAAAGAAATTTCAATGCCTTATTCTCATCATTAATCGTGATGGAAATGTTCTTTATTGCCTGACCATACTTTTATTTTTTGATCTTTGAGACCTACCCTAAAACATACTTACTGTGTGAAAACTGAAAGCACAACCCCAACGGAAATTTTTTTCAAGTAAATTTTGGTTGCATTGCGTTAATTGTACCAAGCTTGTAATCCCCTAACATTGTGAACTTATTTGCTTATCTGCAAATGAATTAACATGCGATGACTGAATACTTGCCATCGAGTTGTATTTTTTCGTAACTGTAGCATGGTTTGAACTCACCTCCGTGAATACAAGTGTGAACTCATCACTAACAAAAAATGAAAACCGGTACTTTTTCTGACCGTCAAACTTTTTTCCGTTATTTTCAGATGCCCCCCTCTTGCTCTTCAAGCCACTTCATTTGATACAATTGCATTCGTAGTTAACAGAAGCTTGGAGCAATTATCGGATTTAGTTGAAAGTATTATTTGCTTTATTTACGTCATTTGATGTTTTCATGCTAGTTCAGCGAAATATTATTCTTGTACATGAAACGCAAAAACCCAAACGTAAGATGGACCTGTTCAGAACACTGAAGAATATTTTCTGCTCAAATATGTATGTTTGCGTCTTCAAAAAGTGTGCACGTTATTCTGTTTCTCCTTGTTTTGTTATTTATTTATCATAGTCTATGTATTATTGATAATATTAATTTCACATTTCAGTGACAGATTATAATAAATTTTAAGAATGACGTCAATAGAAGACAATGCTTGTGTATTTCCCTTTGTAGTTAGTAGGTACTTCCTTGTTGGTATTTCTTGTTGATTTGGCTCCTCGCCTGCACACATGGCACAGCTTCGTGGTGGGACAGCTTCTTGGTGGCACAGCTTCTTGGTGGCACAGCTTCTGGTTCCGACCTGCACAAAAGGGACAATTCCCAGCTTTTGCTGTCTAAATGGCTCTATATCTCTTATGCTTATTAAAAAAAAACTGTTAATAACTGGGTTAAATCGCTGAAAACTTCTAACAAACAAACTGCCAACGTTTCGCTAACCTTGCTGAAAGCTTCTTCTGGGCAAGCCTGGCAGATTTTTATGCGAACAAGAACTTATATTGGGGAAAACAAAAAAATCCAAAAAACTAAATCCTAGCAAAGCCTACTTAAAACTTCCTCAAAGAACAATCGACTCTGTCTTCTAAAGTTCACCTGGGTTAATAAATTAAAAATGTATTTATCCCTTCTATCAATGATTGTCTTATTGTCTGTCTATTTCTTAATTACTGAATTCTATCTAATTTGTCCCTACTTCTCAATCTACCCAACAGCTATCTAATATCTGGCTTATTTCTTTAATTCCAGGATCCCTAATTTCTTCTATTTTTTTCTTTTTCTTCTAGTATACTATTTGTTATTTTTTCTTTCTGTCCTACAACTGTGAACTATTAAGTTGAAAACTACCATCTCTATTAAAATTATTGGGTTGTTTTCTCATTTCTATAGCTTCTCTGACTTTACGAGTGAACTTTTTATCGTCCTGGCATAAAACCTTTACATTGAC
>QKMV01003431.1:0-11477 GCA_003287335.1 Lednia tumana
GTGAATGAAAGTCCTTCGGCCGACCGCCTGCCAAGGTCCATGGCTCACCAGAGATGGCAAATGAACAAAGAGAGGAAGTCATATTTCAATTATTTAAGGCTTGCTTGATATGAGTGGTTGCGAATTCACAATACATGGGAATTGACGCAAGTTGTTGCGTAGTTCTCATTTCAAGTACACATGGTTATAGTTAGAACGCCTTGATGTGACTGCATATTGATTATAGAGACAGAATATTCTGATTAGTTCGCGTCAATATTTTAATGAGATTTAATTATACGTGAAACCCGCGTCTTTTCTCAAAAACAGGAGCAAAAACTGGGATGAATGTTCAGAAATCCACTTAAACTTCAGTTTATTTTAAGTGGGTTTCTTAGCTTTCAACTCAGTTTGTAATCTGTTTTTGTAGACAGCTAGTTCTAAGATTAGGAGCATGACAGAAGTCTAAAGAATTTGTGTCTACAATCTTTGCCGAAGCAGGTACCGTGCAGTTATTAAAAAAAAAAACAGCCACCAGAATTGCTTTTGGCTCAGCTTGAGAAACGCTAGGAATTCGCTAGTGCAGCTTTATTTTATTAAGGAAATACGTCCCGCTGTGAGGACGCAAGAGCGGGGAAATATTTGCTCGCGAAGTTAGTAAAAGAAAGCACACAAGCCTGGGGACTTTGCCTACGCTACCAGCAAGATATATGGCGACATTTTTTTTTTTGGTCGGTTCGCGAATATTATTATGCATTTATCATATTTAGCGTAGACGAAAAATAGCAAAATCGCGAGTTTTGTCGTATGAAAAAATGAAATAAAACGCGAAACTCGAGGATGATGAATGGGATAACTTCATTAGACGCGCTCGGCGTTTAGCGAAACGCGCACAAAAAACTTGCAGCAGACAAATCGCGATCTGTATAACAGATATGGCGTACAAAAATAAAATTAAATCCGCTGCAGCCATGTAAATTAGTCCATTTACAAGACAGTCAAATCAGCGTCCCTTTTCAATGGTGCCGAGAGTAATCAGGAGGCTTCAGCCCTGGCGGATTAAATACTGTGCATTTCTACAATACACAGCTTTAAATATAGCGAATATTTTATGCTTTGCATCGCGCGGGCTACGTACGAAAATGTGAGCGGGATTTTACACTCGGAATTAAGTCATCAGAGAACAGGCAGGCTTTCTTCTGCGCGCTGGGAAACTGTGCACCCGGCTAAGTCTCGATGAGGGCCGACGCCGTTAAAGACGCTTCAATTCCAGGCGCGTCGTTTACTTTCTCAGCGTCTATAATGCAGCAATCTGGAGAGACCCATCTCGGCGACAAGTCCAACATTTTGGAAAATCCCAATCCCATCATTAATAAGAGCCTTGTCGCCTCCCCCCCCCTTTGCGCCCCCCCCCCCCTCCCCCTCCTGCTTGAAGAACCGCACGCTGCGTCTTGTGATTCATTAAAACCACGCCGTTGTTGACTGCAATCACCTCCACTCTCCTCGTCAATGCCGATCTAATCCCTCTCGAGCCTTTTGTTTCGCCACCACATACGAAGACACTGACCGGACAGACAATGGACAAGCCAAAACTGCGCACCGAGACTGTTTCAATTTATCAATATAATTTATGCTAATGTTATTTACATGTTAACGTCTGAATCAATGCAGTAGCCGCACGAGTTTCTCCGCTGCCCATTAAATGATTATAGAAGAGCAATGCCGCGTGCATTGCATATTGTTGACCATTTCTGTGAGATGCATTTACTTGACGGGCGATGCTTGCGGATTTGCCGCGCGATTGGCGCCTGACACTGAAAATAGAGTGTTAAACGGCGAGGCTTTTGGAGTTGACGTGGTTTGTGTCGACTGGGAAGCAAGTATCAAGTTTGGGCTCGCACGCGATGCGATGCGATGCGATGCGTTGCGAAGCTTTGCTTAGCCCATCCATCGCGAATTAGCAAGCCAAACAACACACTAGCGGCGGACAAAGTTGGAAAGAAGCACTTTGCCGACTGGAAACTGGCAAGCGAACTGCTCTTATCTGAATATCGACGCGAGCCGGGCAAAATGTTGGCGCTGGTAAATAACAGACGTTCGCGCGCGCCAAGCAACATGGATCGCGCGTAAAGAAAGGGTTCTCTGGTCGCGGCCAGTCTCTTGATCTATAGTCCCATTAACACAAGTTTACTTCTGTTGCTAAGCAAAGGGACGTAAAAAAAAAAAGCTTAATGGAAACGAAACTTTCGGTCCAAGTTTTTTTCGGTGGTCAAAACACCATCGTCTGCTAAGCCCCGCTTCATTGTTTGTTGTTGGGAAATTGTTTCGTAAGACACGACGAAGAGCGGCGTAGAATCATTAACGCTCGTTTTATAAAATATATATCGTGGAAAACTTACAGTCAAGTGAGTTTTCTTTATGCGATAATATTTACAGCTTGAAAAACGTCCCTAGTTAGTGGTAACTTTTTTCAATTAACTTTCTATAGAATTGTTCCGAATCTCCGATATTGCTCGAGGCATCGAGCTGCGATGAATTGCCTGTGGCTTCCCTCGCTAACATCACTCAACTCGGATAGGCACCAGCGTGTAGTGTACTGTAGGCAGCATGGAGGCACCTTCCCCCCACCACACGGTACGCATGGCTTGCTACACCGTGTATAGTGCAGTGCTGCGCGGCGCAGCGACCCCAAGCGAAGCTCATTAATTTCAATTGGAAATCTACACATCCACACACGGCGACGCCAACAATCCTTCAAACTGAAGCTTTTTGATTTCGTGAATACATCAAAGCTGAGAGTAAAATATCGTATTAATATAAAATCAATAAACAAACAGATGGATATTGATGGCTTCATTTCCAAGTCGAAAGTGTACGAAGGTATACAGCGATAAATCAGAAGACAAATTTTATTCAACTTGTTTGAGAAACGTCGGCTCGATATATGACTATAATATAAACTTTGGGATAGAATGGGTGAGGTGAACCTTAAGCGGGTTCGTGTTGGTTTAGTTGTATTGCAGGATATACGAACCAAATAATTCAACATCCGCGAGGTTGCTTTGCTCAAAGCGTTATTTGATTCGATAGCAATTTCGTTCGGCGGCGATATTTGCCAAAAGCAGCCGGCATCTCAGCGGCAATGGTATCTATATATATATACTCGTTGTTATCTCGTTTTTACTTGTATATTTTAGACATGATCGCTTCAAGTGATGGCCGCACACGGCCGCAGCGCTGGCAAACAAACGCGGGAATTTTACACGGAGATCGGTTGAACGTTAAATTGTTCCGTACAACCGCAGCCGAGAATTGCGCGCCGCGTAACTTTTCGGCTGCGAAAGCAACTCGGTATCGTAATTTTCCCACAACGAAGCTGCTGCAAGTTGTGACCACCCTTTCACGATCCCAACAGTCGGGGAATGTTAAACTTGTTGCTTACTGGTCACTTATCTACCCACATTTTTTTTTCGAGAGCACTCGTACATGAACGCAAACACCAACCTTTTATGACTCGTTAAAATCCAACTGCACGCGGGTTGTTCAGGCTGGCTTAATGAATTATCAACTGTCGTCGAGAACGTCAGGTCTGGGCTGTCGGTATAGCGGCGCGGTGTTGACACTCCACCCTGGCCAACAAACGGTGAGGACCACTAACTGGCTGGTCAAGTAGGTGACAACTGACGACCCACCTGGCAGTGGCAAATATGCACCTGAAAAACAAGCTCCTTCCAGTGGCCGCGCGGTACAAACCGATCGAAACAGCTGGTCAGGATGGGCCATCAATTGAGGTTATATACCATGAAGGGTCCTTTGTCAATTTCTGAAGACCACCGGACAGTGAAAAAGTCCGGCCCCGAGAAGGTTAACTTTGAAGTTCTTAGCTTGTCCGTACGTTCATCCGAGCGTGGTAAAAAAGATCAGCGTCCTCGCCTGTTTTCATCTGGGTCACCCTGCAAGCAATTTCTATTTAGCAAGAAGTCGGCGTCGTCGTGGAGCGAGCTGCTTGCTATGGGGCTACCTTTGCAGTTCTGTTCCAGCAAAGACCTAGCTTTGCTCCGAAAAGAGCGCGCATGGAAAGGAAGATATAACTAACGACTTCCGCGTCCACGCTATATTTTAAATTTAGATGACAACAAGGAAATAGAATGGGCCAATAACAAGGTTGGTGGTTTTTATGATACTTTATACCCATGGAAATTAGGGTTTCACAGCAAGAAAAGGTGATCTATTCCCTCGAATAAAGCTCTGGCGGCACTGCAATTTCTACAATGGCATGGCGAACCCCCCCCCTTCTTTTTTCCCACCACCAACCGCTCCTGGCTTTAACATCGTGATAAACCTGGTTTCGAGATCTGCTATAAAACTCTTTTAAAGGGTACCTAATGTATATACATATACTTTATAGGTCTATAACTGAAAGTTTGCCCAAGTTGTTTTTCTTTTCAATGACAATTTTCATAGAATTTACAAATGCTCGTTATTTGTAGCCAAGTTCGATCACTCAACCACTCTGCGAACTTTTTAAACCGCTCTGCAAGTTACACAACACGAGTTGATATAGCCAACTTTTTTTTTTTTAGCTTTTTACTCTTCTCGCTGTGAGACGAGCGTAAATTTTGCGTTTTAAAACAGTGCGTTTAAACTTTCAATAGCATTCTCTAGTTCACTGGAAAAAAACTCGCCCACGGAAACTTTACAAATTACACTAAAATCGTGCTTTTTAATTGCGTACATTATCTCGGCAATTTTATGCGAGCACAGAAAGTACAAATTGAGTAATCATGCTAATTTTGTCAACAAGCATTCAATTTCATTTCTTCAGCAACTGTTAAACAGTAATTACGACTGGTAATTATTCGATACATACAATCGTGAAGGGTCGTAGTGTGTAAGTAACACGACGGATTTAAGTTGATCAACGAGACGTCAATCAGCGTAGAGAGCAAGCCACTTTTCAGATTCACACCGACAGAGTTCGCAAAGAAGCCGCGACATGCCTCCGCCACACCCTCGCCACCACCCTCACGTCATGTGACGGTCCTTAATTAGATACTCATAGCGCATAGCACATAGGTATAGCATGTTCGTACACTGTTCGTACACTATTCGTACATAAGCATAGAAGCACTATAGGCGCCCGAAACTTCGGCTACATTTGCACTGCACAACTTTGGTAATCACTTCTGTATACTCCACTAATATCCACTAGAGATGGCAAGTATAGCAACGGCACGGGACGGTTGTAATTAAGATCTATCTCGTACAGTTCTGATATGACAAGAGAGCATGGCAGTCTTACAAAGTCTATCCAAGGCGGGAGAGGGAACAACGAGTAGTTCAGAAAATTACGATGAACTGACACGATTCATAACTTGACGAGAAAGCCACCGGCGGGGCAAACTTATTTTTAGTCTGGAAGCATATTAAGTAACCAAGCTATACTATACATATCTATAGAACGAGTTTCCGGAAATGCTAGTTCAACTGTAACTACGTTGCTTCCAATGCGACCGCTATAGGCTGATCAAAAACTAATTGGTAAAAGAGTATTTCAGTTCGTACGAAAATTTGCTGTTCCAAGATCCCACATCAAATTTTGCACTCTCTTAATAAGCAATTAGTCAAAGTAAATCAAGCATGTACTAGTACGCCGCTTTGCTGTTACATATAGTACACGTACATAATTGCTTCTAAATATAACGCCTTCTTTAGAGCGCTGAAAGCAGGTCTTCGCGTAAACGGAGTTTCAAGAAAAACTTCCGAGGTAGAGGGAAAAGCGGCCACCGAGCCGATACGCCATGTTTGACCTGATTCTCTCAGCTCGTCGTTTTTCTTTTATTTATTTTCAGCGGCGCTGCTAACATCATCGAACGAGATTGAGTTAGTAACCAAGGCAGGTTCATCCTATCAAAAACTTAATTACAACCTCACTCGGTTGGCTGGTTATACTTATAATCGGTTCATGTGTAACCAAATCAAGAAGAAGGCAAATAAGAAAAGACAACCACCAGGGAGGAAGTTACCTCAGAGGAAGTTACTTGAGCACCGACTAGTTGTCGTCGTCGCCGTCGTCGTCGTCTTATTTCCTCTGCCGGGTCCCGTCATCCCCAAGGAAGGTGAGATCTCGTCTGTTCAAGCGTCGCGCCGCACTACGCAAATGTCATGGCAACCACCGCCAATCTCAAAACTCCGTTATTACCGACGAGATAATCAACAGCAGCGCCGCAATGATATTGTTTTATTACACCCGTGTCTCGCTCCGAAGCAATTGCAACAATTGTAACAGCGCCGTCATTTCGTTGCGCAGCAGAAAGAGAAAGATATCAAAAACAGTAACGATTTAATTATGATTAAATCTACAACGAAATATTCGGCACAAGTGAACGGTGCCAATCGGCAATCACACGTCTCGAGGCAAATCGCGCAACGGACGCAACGCCGTCGAGTGAATTTGGCAATTCGGTTTCTGCATCAAACGCCAATTGCGTTAAATCCACTTTGATTGGAAAGAGTTTCGTGTCGGGATCGTGGAAATATCACTACTTATCATCACAGACTATCGAGCGGTTGCGGGAATTTCAAAAGTGATGTTTCGAATTTTTAACGCGCGCTGAAAACGGCCTGTGACGTCATGAGGCAGTACCACGCCTTTCTGACACCTATCTGACCAATCCGAGAGCCACTACGGCAAGACTGTAGAGAGAAGCAGCGTAAGCAATCATGCTAAAAAAATCCTAAATTGAAACAGGTCATAGTTCAGTTAAAATTCGTCTCAGGAAGAAAGGAAAAAAGCTACACGCGTTTATATTTCTTTTAACACACATTAATCGATGAAAAAAAATTCAGATGCAAAGCCCGTATTGTCCTTTATGAGGTGCAGTAGGCATGCAAGTCCTATCTACGCACAAAATACAGCCAACCACCAATCAGTCAACACTCTCCGACGGAACTAAATCCCCTGAGCGAAGTCACGACTTGACTGGCGAACCAGGTTAACTCGAAACACACTGGGTCGTAATAACACATCATCCGTCTATTCATTCTCCTCCTGCACGGCTGATGCAAGGATCGGACAGGCCAACCAGGGCACACAATGCAACATTAGCATCGTACGTACACACACACACACACACACACAGCAAAGCGCCACGAGCCAGCCAGCCAGCCAGCCACTATACCGAGCTGGGCTAGTTTGCCTAAGTCTACGCCAACAGCTGTGGGGTTGGTTTGGTTGCGCTATGCCAACGTCGTCTCGCAGTCCGCCTGAGGATACGTATATGTATAATCCGACCGCTTTGTAATGCTGTCAGATAAAGTGGCTATCTCTTCACACACTCGGCTCTGGCGTGACAAGCTATTTGTCACGAGAGAGCCCCACGTAAAGAGGCAAGGTAAGGCGTTTTATGGGCGCAAGTGCCCAGCACTGGCTTTACGGCGTGCTGCCTGCTACCACGGCCACGGCGAGACGCGACGCGAGATTTCTTTTGAATTTTGACCGTAGACCACAGCGCGCCCGACCGCCCGTTCTTTATCGGCGTTGTTGGTTCACTAAAAGGTAGCAACTAGCAATGCCCCCCCCCCCCTCCCCACCCCTTCCACATCGGCTTATATTCTAGAATACACCTTCATGCGAGGATATATTATTCACCATGTCCTTATTGGAGGTAGTCCACTTCTTGGTAAGAACAGCGTTCTGTGTGGCAAATCAGAGTGGTAATGGGTCTACGAAGGAAACATATCAAGTTCGCGATAGGAAATTGTACTATAAAAGAGCGATCACGACGAATCCGAGCCATCGAGAAAATGGACAGGATCCCGAGAGCCCAATCCGGCGCTCAGGGGTACAACAATACATAAAAAGGAAGCTTTTGTAGAAAAAACGCGTACACATTATAAAAAAGGAACGCTTCAAGCATGTTTTAAGCACAGCCATTTCGATGGAGATGCGCATGAAATTAGCATACAATGTCGTAAAATGTTTATTTTCATTGTGATGAATTTAGCACCACGTGATAGAATGCTTGTAAAATGAAGATGACGCTGGCCATTGTCTTCAGAATTTATAACTCAGTTTCAATTATCACGTGGCGTGATGTTTTCCTGTAATGAACTGTGCGCTGTGAAATGCGACTGTGTTCTGCTTGAAAAGCCGCCATTAAATAATGCACGTTGCCGCTGGTCGGGATTGGGTGGAGGTGTAAAGCGATTAGCTTTTGTCTCGGGTCTAGGTAGGTCAGATGTGACTGGAGAGAAGCGACCAGTCAGCCACGTGACGTCGTGTCCTGTTCCTATCCTAATGATAAGAACAAGTGACTTGCTTCATTAACGGCTTGAAACTGAGCAGTGAGCACGGTTCGCACAACGTTCACATCTGAAAGTAAACCGTGGCACTATTGCGGTGTTTCATGGCACTGCCAGCCAATTGTAGCGACCGGGTCAAACCGAAATGCATCACAATGTATCAATCGGCATTCTTACTTTGGTTGGAAAGAAAACGCCGTGCTCGTCAAAAGCAGACGGCAGTTTGGTTTTTCGACGCTTGATTAATATTTTTCACAAGTAGAATAGCTACGATTTACAAGCTACAAACAATCAGAACGACGCACAAACAGGCTTCATCGCAATCTAGGCTGTTTCAATAGACAAACTTCCCTGACAATGTGGATGAAAAGTGTCAAGGATATGCGAGCTGCTAATATATGTGCTATACGCCGTGCTAGCATGTTACTTTGCTGTGCACATTTGTGTGTGAAATCAGCAAAACAAACGACGGCAAAGCGCGAGCGGCATTGTGGCACAAACAGTCAGCGCGATACAAACAACGAGTCCCCAGCGAGCGAAGCCCTTGCTTGGAAAAGTACGACTTGCATTCAAAAGGCAAAGCAAGCATTCACAGTGCTAATGATATTCGCGAACGTTTGGAAAAAGCATTATCCGTTCTTTTGAAAAAGCCACGGCTCGATCCCCGTTCATCACAAGTCACAGAGAAAAGAAAATTGCCTCATTACAGAAAGTTGGCAAAACATTGCTACGTCACATACAGCGTATCGAAATGTGATAAACGGTATTGATTAAAACATGCAGAAGGGGAAAATGACACCGCGCATTGTTTTTTATTCAGGCTCGCACACACTTTGCACGAGTTTCTAATGCGAACCGTTTCAGAACTTCTGTTTTTAAGTTAAATTATCCACCGATTAAAAGTTTTACAACACCCAAAAAAGGATTAAGAATATAAAAGAAAGAGTACGAAACGCAGAGAAAGTTTGATCCTCTAACTAAATTATAGGGCAGTTAGCTATAACAAACGTCGTACATTATCATAATGCTCAATGCTCATAACCTCTCTCCCGTGCAAACCCTTCCATAAAAAATATCCACGTTGAGTCAAGATAATGCTACCCGTTTTCATGCTAGTTTCTCGAGCCAAGCTACTTCTTCAAAATCGGTTAAGTATTAATTTTCCTTTGCAGTTGCTTTGACGCAGTCGGGCCTTCCACTGTGCATTAGGTATACATAATTTAAAAAAGAAAAACACAAGTTTAAAGAGAATAAGCAAGCAGAATTAGTTTTCTTTGTTATTTCCCCACTCAGACTTTCAAGGAATTTCGCAACATGAACATATCGACCAAAGCAATTCTTTCGAGTGAATCTAAAAACTAAATTTTCTAAATACAAAGTCGCAAACTTTTTAGTTGAATGCAATATAGGACGCCAGGTGACCCTACACACAAATTCGCCTATTACTACCCGTAAAAAGACTGCAGAAAGCATCATTTTGCTTTCTTCGCATGCGAAAAAGGGCGCCCCTGTTCGGGACTGCCGCTTGTTCGGCTCCAATAACGTGGCAAATTGGAGTTTGCCGGCGCCGCAGCGCGCAAGCGAACACAAAAAAGAGCTTTAATTTTCTCATCGCGGGGCAAATAGAGAACGGTCCGGCGAGCAACGGCAATTGCTGTTGGTTCTCGACTCGCCGGCGTGGCGAAGATTAGCTGCGATCGCGCGGGCCGCCGGAAGCCGAGGGCGAGCCACCCTTGCCGATCACATGCGCCTTGACGTGGTGGCAACGCAAATGGACAGATGCCAGTAACGAGACGACGGCGAAAGACTGATCGCACTTACATTGTTTGCCCTCTTTTAACTGGCAACGATTTCGCTTCGAACACACTTTAAAACGTTAAAGTTATTTGCCGTCCGTCTATACATTTTAGGTGAACCTCGTAACACGCCATGTGATATATATATATATATAGGAAGTTCATTTCACATCCGAAGGACGTCGAAACTAGCGTCATTGACGGCGGTCAACTCAATTTCGAGTTTAAATCGAATTGCATCTATCAAAGTTGGTCGGCCGGCCCCCGTTTGACTCTCTCGGTTCAGCCGTTCAGCGTGGTTCCTCCCGTGCTCACCCAAGTTGCCGACTCCCATTTGGCCGCATCGCCGTCCGCTCACTCCACAGTCCCGACTCGGACCCTAATTACTGTATAGATAGATGCTAAACCCAGCGTCCGCGCGTACTGTTAATCAATGTTTAAGCAAATGAGTGTGCTAATTATCAACTGCGATGCGATAGTACGTGGCCGTGGTGCGGCCCCGGCCCCCATGCACATGCATTACGTTACAAGCTGGATTGTATACATCGGACTGCAAATTACTTGCCGCGGTTAGAGACGTGGCTCAAGCCGGATGGAGCCCGGGAAAATCGCATGGCTGTGCATGTGTCTCTCTCCATTATACACACACACACACACACACACACACACACACACACCGATATCTCATGTCGGAGAAGATTTGTATTTTTTGATGAATATATTTTGGTCGCGGCTTACTTCGCGGCCGAAATATATATTCAAGACAGGAATTTCGGAATGCGCGGTTCGATTCGTGGCTGTGAAATCTCGTTCCCCGACGCAAGTGCCTGCACAAAATGAGATGTTTTCTATTCAAATGTATTTTTCACGCCGCCTCCTCCGCGGGTTAGGTCGACACTAGCGCTCGCCATTCATCATCCCGTGTTCTATGCCGTGTCACGTGACGGGCAGGCAGCCAGCCTTGTTTACCGCTCGCAGCGAGGTGGAGAAACATTTCTCGGTAAACAAGCGCAATAATTGCGAGCGAAGGGAAAACTCGGACAAATATTGTGCGCTGCCAGACGGTGTCAACGGCAACGTGGCCGACACGAAGCCAGCGATGCACATAAAGTTGTACGAACGAACGCCGTCCAGTGAATGCTCGTCGCTGACCGCGGGTAGCGCTGATTGCTTGTTGGATGAACAATTGAACGCCAAGTAGCTTGTTGTTTTTGCCTCACTAGTCAGTGCAGCCGAGCTTTTAATAAACCGACGCCGCAGCGAGAAAAAGGAAAAACTAGTGCCGTTTCCTTCCTCTATTATAGAAGTAAATCTAAGTAGATATTTGTTTTGTCATCATATAATCAGAAAGTCATATTTTTAATTTGTTTTTACCTTTTCATCCTGGTTTCAGTGTAT